>WHVD01000296.1:0-61149 GCA_015178975.1 Hysterangium stoloniferum | reverse complement strand
CGCAGTGTAGGGAGTCTCACTGTTATGTATTTCTAAGTTTTTTCCAATTTTTAAACAATTTCCCCTAACAAATTGCGAAAACAAATATTCAAATGTAATTATATTGCGACGATTAAATTGTACAATATTTGTTTGATTTATCCTGAATTTATACAATTTATTTTGTATTTTTATCTAATAAATTGAACAAGTAATTGAATTTCTACTTTTTATTCTTTTTTGATTAATATGTCGGCGACTCAGCGCTTATTCACAACGCGCGAGTAATCATGTGACATTCACATGATATTTCAAACTCCGACGCCGACAAAACGCGATTTGAAATACTCGCGCATTATCAAGGCGAAATATATATATATTTTTATATATTATAATAAAATATTATATTATAACTAATAAAAGTAAATATAATAATTATATAATAATATAAAACCGGCCTTCTGGCGCTTATTGCACAACGCGCGGGAATATTCGTCACAACGGTGACATTCGTCACAACGGTGACATTCGTCACAACGTGACATTCGTCACAACGGTGACATTCGTCACAACGGTGACAGTTCGTCACAACAAGTGACATCTCACAACGTCCGTCACAACGGTGACTGTCGTCACAACGGTGACTGTCGTCACAACGGTGACTGTCGTCACAACGGTGACTGTCGTCACAACGTGATCACAACAAGTGACCGTCGTCACAAAATGCGACGACTTGTCACAAACGCGACACGCGCGGGAAAATTATGTAATCAGCGCGCGCACGAAATCAGCAACTTCGCGACGCACGAGAACATTTACATCAGCATATATGCTACAATGGAAAGTAGCAGAAACTCCTGGAATATTCCAGCAGATTCCAGGTAAAATAGCTAAAAATAGGTAAAACAAGTAGCTAGAACATTCTCCCATGTCTCAGATTTTACTGTATATAAGGAGCTCTGCTCCACCACTGAAATATAACTCATTTTAACCCATTTACTACACCACATCAGTGTGCCACTGCATCAGCAGTTATATTCCACCCCTAGTTGGGCTGTTGGATAAATAAATACAAACACTTAGTCACCTCTAGTTGAGCTGCTGACCTAAGCTATCTCAGGATCCCTTTGCCACCTCTAGTTGAGCTTCTGGTAATAATCCTACCCCCTTGTCACCTCTAGTTGAGCTTCTGACAAACAACTTGTTCCTCTTTTTGCCACCTCTTAGTTGAGTAGCTGGCTATCCTTTATTACTAATCCACCTCTAGTTGAGTTGTTGGCTATAAATTAAAGTAATAAATATTTTAGGTTATATTGAGATTAGAAATACATATATTCTAATTTCTACCCGGTTTTTGGCATAAACAAATACTGAGAATATTCTTGCAGAATCCTTAAGACTACATTAAGATCCTGATAAGTTAGTATCACAGTAGACCCTGTAGGTTAGTGTAAATAAAGCATATATTAGCCAAATAGCGTTTTATTCTATATCTAATCTTTTGACCTGTTTATAAATATTTTTACTGTTTGATAAATAGTATAAAATATATATAAACTAGCTAGAATCGAAGTCGAATCTAGTTTCGGAATCAGTGAATTGTTATTCATATTTTAGTAGTGTTTTTACAGAAAAAGAACAAGCTTGCACAAGCAGCTCTCAAAACCTTCTTTGCGAAGTAGGGTGCATATATTCAAGTAAACTCTTGACTTCAGGGGTTCTAAGTCTATTTAGGCTGCCACTGATTAATATCAAATACTTAAATTATTTTACCTTGCAGTGAATTGAGTATTTGCACATTTTGATAGAGCATTGGACTCCTTTTTCGGAAAATAGTATTAAAATAAGGCTAATACATCACAAATTGGTGGACGTTCTGGGAAATACTGTGATTAACTAGCAGTTTAGTTTCTTAAGTAGTTTACCGATTGTCAAGGACATTCTTATCTGTTTCATAACACCAACTGTTGGGACTGATTCTCTAATTGAGACAGTCTTTAGTTCTCCAGAAAAGAACCAGGTAGTCACTCCTGTGCTTCTGGGATTAGGCTATTGCAGCTGACAACTGAGTGTTAAATAAATTAGCTTGTAGTTTACAATAGTTACATTTTAAAACAAACAAAAAACTTACTTACATCCAACTCCTATACATCAATGTTATCTACACCAACTCTTAAAGCAGAAATGGCTCAAGAACTATCTTCCATAACAGAACAAGTTTCTGAAAGGGATGAAAGGTTCTTGAATGTTACTATACCTGCTTCACCAATTCAGCGTTTCAGTTTTGAACCAGTAAAAGAAGTTACTGACAGAGAGGATATAGCTAAGGACAAGACTTACTTGTATCCTGGTACTGTTAGATTGAGAAGAACTTATGATGGTGATCCAAGAATGAATCACCGCCGAGATATTATGTTGGCATTAGCCATGTCAGAATTTCCAAATGAGGAAAGAGTGAACTTAGGGTATCTACCTCGTTATGCTGAAAAGTTCTTTCAGCCACTACTGGATGCATTAGAAGACTTGTTAGTTGGAACACCAACTACTAGTGATTCTAGTGACTTAATTGGATATTACTTAGATCCAATTAAGTTTGAAAACTTCACTCATATGTTAGAAAGGCATTTGGTCAGATCAATACCTATTCTAAATAAAAATAAAGATTGGATTCCTAGTATGCCTAGTTGGGGATCTGACAACAATCCACTCATAGCATGGAATGCTAATGATTTTGAAATAATATCTGTTTTGTATAGAGAAGAAGTTGAAAACTTGTTAGCTTATTTCTATGATCATAAGACAATGATGCCATCAGAAAAGAAAGAAAAAGAATTGAAGTTACCTTCAAGAGGCCCTAGCCCTACAGTCGAATTTGAGGGGATTGAAGCTTCAACACCAGCTCATCCTACTGAAATTCAGTCAATTCCCCAAGAATCAGAACCCATGAAGCCACCTCATGAGGAGCATGGCTTTGAGTCTATTAGAAGAAGACTAGCAGAAGTAAAGATTGAACCAAGAGTCACTTCTAAAAGATCACCTTATCAAGAACATCCAATACATCTGACTGAATCACGCCGATTATCTGATATCTTTGAAGATAATAAGCAGTACTTAGGGAAAAAGTCAAGAGCCTATAACTTACCAAAGCCAAGTTCAATTCCTAAGTACACTAAAGCTAGTTTTCCACCTGATGAGCCATCATCTGATAGTGACTATGGTCCACCACATTCACCTAGTCCTCACCCAAAGCTTGGGCCAACCTTGAGACGTCATCAGAGGGGATTACCTAGTGAGAAGAGTCAGAGAATCATATCAGGAAGCCCACCTGGAGATCCAGGAAGTAGTGATAGTTCCTCTGATTATAAAGCCAATATGGCTAAATATAATAGGAGATTGTCAGAATTATCTAGGGCTAAAAAAGAAGATAAAGGAGCTCACTTTGATCTTAAGTTGAAGCCTGATGTTGTACCCAAATGGGATGGAGATCCTGACACTCTTGCCAAATGGGTTTTGAAGATAAATAACCTATCAGAGCGTAGTACAAGCATATATAACCAGCTAGGAGAAGTTGTACCTACTAGACTTGAGAAGGATGCAGACTTATGGTTCTGGTCTTTACCAAGTAGCTATAGAAGAGAAGCAATGCAGAATTGGGGTACACTTAGAGATGTAGTATGCACATACTATATGAACCGAGCCTGGCTTGACAGACAAAAAAGCCGAGCGAACAGAGCATACTACAGAGAAGCTGGATATACAACAGAATCACCAAGCAATTACTATATCAGAAAATCCGAATTACTTAGTCTAGTGTATAGCATGAGTGATTCAGAAGTTATGATGGAAGTAATGAATGGAGCACCTAAATTCTGGACAACTATCTTAGATGTACACCGTTGCAAGGACTTAGTAGACTTTGCAGCAGCAATTAAATATCATGAAGAAGCATTGGAGCATACTCCATTCCCAAGTCATGATAATGTACTAGATAGAAGAGTAAGGCAGCTTGAACAAATGATGCGTGATGCACCAAGGACTACTAGATCTAATCTACCAGGTCCTGATCAAGGTTCAAGCAAGAGGAATTTCTTCCGGTCTGCCAGAACTAACCTTATTGGTGCTTCACCTACTATAGGCAAGCCTCAATTCCCTTGGGATGATGGAACAATTTCCAAAGGGTCTACTCCTGAAAGTAAAGGAGCTAGACCATGTAGACATTGTGGTAGTCCTAAGCATTGGGATAATGAGTGCAAGTATTCTAGAAAGGGTTCTAGAAATGCCAAGGCAAATTTAATTGTCCATGATGAAGAGTATATTAAGGCCATGGAAGAATATGAAGAAGCCTATCTAAATACTAGTTCAGAAGATGAAAATCCCCCTCAAAATGATTCTAATAAAGACTTGATAAGTTTAGAATCATCAGATAGTTTAAAGGAGGAGGAAAAACCGGATTTTCATAAGGCCCTTCAGCTGAATGCTGTAATGGATGTGGAGTGTGGCTCAGATACTTTGAAAATGAAGCCACAGTCTTCTCTGAGGGGATCCCTAGATTCTAATGAATCACTGAGCAAGTTAGAAGCCAGACAAACCTTTGAAAAACAAAACATATCTCAGAAATTTAGAAATGGCATGTTCAAGACCAAATCTTATGTTTCTCAACTTATTTCTGAGAGTAAAAAGAATATATCATCATTAAAGAGGTTAATGTCATGCCCACCCAGATGTGCCTTTCTTGGTGTGCAGGCTATGGCTACAAAGGCATGGTTTAATAATTATGGACAAAATCAAATCAGAATCACAATAGACTCTGGAGCAGATATCACCCTGATATCTCAATCAGCATTCAACAAAATAAATAATCCACCTAAGATAATAACTGGACAAAAGATCAATTTAATTCAAATAACAGGATCTTCTACCATATCAGGATTTGTATCAGTACCAATATATTTTGATACAAATGAAGGACCTGTAGAATTAAAGATTGAAACTTATGTAGTTGAAGGAATGACTACTCCATTTATTTTGGGAAATGATTTTGCTGATCAATATGCTCTGTCTATTATGAGAAATAAGGAGGGAGCTGAATTGATATTTAGTTTCTGTGATAGGAAATTAGAAGTTGAAAACTTAATCAGATCAAGGATTTCAAGATCAATGTTAAAGTATGGAAGAACATATTATATGTGTCAAAAGTCCAAAGTAAAGGGAAATGTCCCTGTAGGATTTTTACAGTCCATTCCAATCTCAACCTGGACATTTAAAATAATAACTATGGACTTCACTCCAAAATTGCCAGAAAGCCAAGGTTATGATAACATATTAGTAACTGTTGATAACTTAACTAAATATGAAATTATCATACCCAATAGAATCACTGTCATTAAGGAGTACATTGGCAATTTATTGTTAAAACATATAATAATATACTATAACTTCCTAAGTCAAATCACTTCAAATTGGTATAGAAAATGGACCGGAATATTTTGGAGAGCAATCTGTGCTCGATTAGGAATAAAGAAAGCGCTTACCACGGCCTATTACCCACAAACTGACCGCCGAAAAGAGATAATGAACCAAATCCTCGAAGTAGCGCTTAGAGCTTACGTTGGGCCAGAACGAAACGATTGGGCTAAAATTTTAGATAGTTTTTCGTTAGCATATAACACTAGTGTTCATTCTATAACGAAATTCTCACCGGCATTTTTGTTGTTTGGCTTCCAGCCTCTAACGCGGCTCAACTATCTTTCCCCAGAGCCGGAAAGTGTAACAAGACCAAACAATGAGATAATTAATGATGAAAATACGGAAACAAATGACTCACGGATGTCAAAAAGATTTTGCGACTCCAATGAGCAAATTGTCGAAGAATCTGAAACAGATTGAAATATAAGCAGAAGGGCGCTTAATTTGAGTCATATATGCGGGAAGAAATACAATAATCGAATTCGACTTACATTCAAACAAGAAATTTAGTACAAATAATTTGGAACTATCTAAATCTATTGTGGAATGTAAGAAGAAAAAATTCTGAAGTCATTAATGAGATACGATGAACTGTTCGCGATTCTAAAGAAAATAAGTTCATTAGCATATAGACTGCGAATGCCAGTTTCATACAGCACTCACCTAATTTTGAATATTGCGCATTTAGAATCTTATCGAAACTTACCGAACAATTATGTAAGTCGACCGAGAAAACATTTGAACCGGGAAGATTTTAAACAAATGCCTAAATATGAATTCGAGGCAATAATTGACCAAATGTGGTCAAGATCCCGAAGCGGTCGCAGAAATTTATTATACAAAGTAACATTCATAGAGTACTTACCTAATTCTGATGAATGGTTAACCCGAAAAGTTCGAGAAGATGCGCGAAAGATCTTGAGAGTCTGGAAAATGATACACCGGGCCAAGAACTATCTAAAACACTAAGCAGTCTCACATATATGCTAGAAGATTCTTTAGTATTCTTTATAATGACATCATAAAACATGAAAACAACATAAAAGGAACTCAAAAACACGAAAAACAAACAATCTAAACCGCATATATGAGCCTTTCGTCTCAGAAAACCTACTAAAAAATGGTGTTTATCCCTTTCCCTACCCGTTTTGACTATGCTCTTGATTGGAGCTCATCTATTCCTAAACAACACGACGTAGTTACAGCTCTTACTCAAGAACCGACTAACAACCCGTTCGCGTACCTTCCTCGAGATGAGGATTGGGGGCACGTTACTGTAAACAGTCATTTTTATGATTTTCTTGATCCCAAGATTATTGACCGGCTATGGCTTACGCATCTCGAAAATATAAAGGAGGTTTGTGTAGCCGCTAACGGTCATGATGACTACGTTATAGGAGATATCAAAAGTTGTAACATTTCTTTAAAACATTTATTGGAAATTCGTATGATTGCTCCCACGTTTGGGCCTATCTCGTCCCTCGTTCACAATCCACTCCACATTTCTGGAATTAAAGAAGATATATTACAAGAATACAATTCTTTTCAGCAAAGAGGATTACAACTAGTTGCCTGGATCGAGGAGGCGAAGAACCGTTCTCAAGATTTCGAACACGTCGAAAGTTGGAATTGGCCCAAAGATCCACAACCGCCTTTGCCTTATGTCCTACGCCCGTATTGGGAGTTGAATCGACAAGAGCGTCCTGAAACATGGACCTTTGAAGATGTTTGGGGTATGCATAAACCGGTCATAACCCCACAGCCCCTGGGTATGTTCTATTATGTTTGACTTATATGCGCATTTTTTCCTCATATATGCGCAATAGAACGTCTCAATATAATGAACAAGGCTTTGAAAAAGTTGTATAAGGATGCAAAAGAAGGTATATCGTTGTATTTAAAGCCTAAACAATGTTTCTTATTATTTTTAAAGTCGGGAACTTCAAAGCTTCAAACGAAAAATCCATTAATTCCCCCTTCGACTTCTCTTTCGAAATGAAGCATCCCGACAGTAAGGATATAAGATCCAAATTGAATTCTCAATTCTTGATCGACTACAAAAACAAGAAGAATCAAGCCGACTCTAGTTCCGGGTCTGAGAATCTCCCAATCCTTATTGATGTCTCAGACGATTCTGAGAACTACGAAATGCAAGGAGATTCTAGCGACAGTATTTTTGGAAATGACATCTGAATCAAAAAAGAGAGGGGATTTTGTTATGTATTTCTAAGTTTTTTCCAATTTTTAAACAATTTCCCCTAACAAATTGCGAAAACAAATATTCAAATGTAATTATATTGCGACGATTAAATTGTACAATATTTGTTTGATTTATCCTGAATTTATACAATTTATTTTGTATTTTTATCTAATAAATTGAACAAGTAATTGAATTTCTACTTTTTATTCTTTTTTGATTAATATGTCGGCGACTCAGCGCTTATTCACAACGCGCGAGTAATCATGTGACATTCACATGATATTTCAAGCTCCGACGCCGACAAAACGCGATTTGAAATACTCGCGCATTATCAAGGCGAAATATATATATATTTTTATATTATCATAATAAAATATTATATTTATAACTAACTAAAAGTAAATATAATAATTATATAATAATATAAAACCGGCCTTCTGGCGCTTATTGCACAACGCGCGGGAATATTCGTCACAACGGTGACATTCGTCACAACGGTGACATTCGTCACAACGGTGACATTCGTCACAACGGTGACATTCGTCACAACGGTGACATTCGTCACAACGGTGACATTCGTCACAACGGTGACATTCGTCACAACGGTGACATTCGTCACAACAAGTGACTGTCGTCACAACGGTGACTGTCGTCACAACGGTGACTGTCGTCACAACGGTGACTGTCGTCACAACGGTGACTGTCGTCACAACAAGTGACCGTCGTCACAAAATGCGACGACTTGTCACAAACGCGACACGCGCGGGAAAATTATGTAATCAGCGCGCGCACGAAATCAGCAACTTCGCGACGCGCGAGAACATTACATCAGCATATATGCTACAATGGAAAGTAGCAGAAACTCCTGGAATATTCCAGCAGATTCCAGGTAAAATAGCTAAAAATAGGTAAAACAAGTAGCTAGAACATTCTCCCATGTCTCAGATTTTACTGTATATAAGGAGCTCTGCTCCACCACTGAAATATAACTCATTTTAACCCATTTACTACACCACATCAGTGTGCCACTGCATCAGCAGTTATATTCCACCCCTAGTTGGGCTGTTGGATAAATAAATACAAACACTTAGTCACCTCTAGTTGAGCTGCTGACCTAAGCTATCTCAGGATCCCTTTGCCACCTCTAGTTGAGCTTCTGGTAATAATCCTACCCCCTTGTCACCTCTAGTTGAGCTTCTGACAAACAACTTGTTCCTCTTTTTGCCACCTCTTAGTTGAGTAGCTGGCTATCCTTTATTACTAATCCACCTCTAGTTGAGTTGTTGGCTATAAATTAAAGTAATAAATATTTTAGGTTATATTGAGATTAGAAATACATATATTCTAATTTCTACCCGGTTTTTGGCATAAACAAATACTGAGAATATTCTTGCAGAATCCTTAAGACTACATTAAGATCCTGATAAGTTAGTATCACAGTAGACCCTGTAGGTTAGTGTAAATAAAGCATATATTAGCCAAATAGCGTTTTATTCTATATCTAATCTTTTGACCTGTTTATAAATATTTTTACTGTTTGATAAATAGTATAAAATATATATAAACTAGCTAGAATCGAAGTCGAATCTAGTTTCGGAATCAGTGAATTGTTATTCATATTTTAGTAGTGTTTTTACAGAAAAAGAACAAGCTTGCACAAGCAGCTCTCAAAACCTTCTTTGCGAAGTAGGGTGCATATATTCAAGTAAACTCTTGACTTCAGGGGTTCTAAGTCTATTTAGGCTGCCACTGATTAATATCAAATACTTAAATTATTTTACCTTGCAGTGAATTGAGTATTTGCACATTTTGATAGAGCATTGGACTCCTTTTTCGGAAAATAGTATTAAAATAAGGCTAATACATCACACTCACTCCCTTACACCTCCTTGGGACTTGAATGTTGACCATCCCCAGTCAACCGACTTGCCAGAGTTTAACTGTGATTGGCAGGAATGTGAGATGGATCGAGAAGAGATGTGACAGGAATGATAGTGCGAGAGCGTGGGTAGTAAGGGATGAGGTGAAAGGCAGCATAGGAGTGTTTGTGAACCACACCATCAATTTCAGCTAAAATGTACACCTTATTACTAGTGTGATGACAATAAGTGGTCCTAAGTAATGCAGCTTCATTTTATGTGATAAATCCATCTCAATGTGAGAATTACACACAAGGACAAGCAATCCTTGTTGAAAATCATAGTCGACAATGAGATTTTCATGTTCTTTCTCAAACTGGGCAATGGAGGCATAGTGGGACTTTAAAACACATTCCTTGATACCAGCAAGGTCTTCAGGCCGCTTTTCAAGCTGACAGGCTCGGATGGCAATGAGGTCAGCAGTAGGCAACAGCTTGTCAATCTTTGGCACAAGATAGGTAGCTTCAACAATGTCAAAGTGTAAGACTGGCTCAATTCCATGAACCATATAGAATGGGGAGTACCCAGTACTTTTGTGGACAGTAACATGGTCGGCCCAAAATACATGAGGAGTAACATCAGGCCAACGCGAGATGTTGCCTTCGCAGGCTTTGACTATAGATTCACAAATGGTATGATGGCTGCATTCAACAATACCATTAGCCTGTTTGTTGTATGGTGAGATGCAAATGTGGTGAATGTGATACTTCGTAGCTAGCCAGTCCAATGCTGCAATAAAAGGAGTGCTGTTGTCAGTGATGATTTCTGAAAGTGCACCCCAGTGACAAAGAATATCATTAAATATGAATTTTCCCAGTGTGGCTGCCATTTCATGTGCCAGCATCTTGAACTCCAGATAGGAAGTTAGAGAACAATGACCCTGAATGATGTATTGCAATCCTGATGACTCAACAGATTGATCGTGGTCAGCAGGAGGAGATGGACCTCAATGGCAGTTACATGAGTGACGACTTAGATGAGCTGGAGCAGGGGTGTTGGAATTGCATCATTGAACCAGCCCACTGTTAATTGCACACTGCATTTCAGCATGGGAGGGTGGGTGTAACGGGAGTGGACCTGGTGGTGGACTTGGCATGGGGCGGTCCACCACCTTGTCTCAGGAGGTAAATAGAGGGTAGATTATTTTCCAATCATTACACTGTTTCATTTCTATTATCTGTCATTAAGGAGGTTAGTCTACGAATGCTAGCATAAATAGGGAAGCCATCCATTAGTTACAGTAGTTTTTTCGAATTGGAGCCTATTCCTACTCTGTTCATTCCTCTTCATAAGAGCTCAAACTGAAGGATCACACTATCTCTAAAGCCGAACCTTACAGTCAGAAGCTGCCACACTAGTGTCTTCAGGTTACTAAGTCCTGCTACAGAGACCGCACTGAAGCTTGGATCCATCTCCCACTGTCAGTGGGTGATCTTTTGGTGATTCCAGCTGGCATGTATCTACTAGATTTTTTGGGTTTGCAAACAATGTAGCATGTGATTGATGGGTAACTGGGTATAGTATTACCAGTAGTAGGTACATGTACTATACACTTCATATGTTTGCAACGTGTTCTTTGTACCCAAACCGAGTCAAGCATATTACGACCCCGCAAATTCTGACAGTATCACTGCTTCACTCTTGACGAAACCGATGCCATAAAGGCAGTTCTTTTGTTCAAAGTCCGTTTCATTTATAATTGGTTGAGAATTCTACATTGATATTCTCACTGTAATGTCCGCACCAGCCCTTGTTCCCCTCGACTATGCCTGTGGAAGAACGATTATAGTCGCCGTCGACTCTTCCAATATTGCCGTAGGATGGATTGTTTATCAGTTAGATGAAAACGGCCAACGCCGACCCTCACGTTATAGCTCTATCGCATGGAATGATCGCGAATCTCGTTATTCACAGCCAAAGATTGAACTCTATGGTGTATATCGTGCTCTAAGGGCTCTCAGAATTTATCTTATTGGGCTTCCTTCTTTCCAACTTGAGGTCGACACTAAATACATCAAGGGAATGCTGTGAATTGCTGGATCGCCGCGATTTTGTTATTTACATTTGAGCTAATACACATACCTGGAAAGGATCATGCTGGACCCAATGGATTGTCTAGGAGATGATGTGGAAGGAGATGTAGAGGATAAGGATGATGGTTGGATAGATGATGTGTTAGGATTAGGCTTATGGGTTAACAGTTGGATGTATAAGGACAGGTATTTCGGGAATGAATTTTTGGTACTAAGCCCACCTTCCCCCCTTGTGGCATTTTCATTCAATCAATCGGCTCTCAACCCCACTACTGATATGCCATGCTCTCAAGACAACATCTTTATGGACTCACAACTTCCCCTCATTTTTGACTTTCTTTCTACCACTCAAAAGCCCTCAGGACTATCCGACGCAGCCACAAAGCAATTTATTAAACAGTCAATGCGTTTTTGTCAGGGACAAGAAGCTCTGGCGCTGGAATAGTTCAGGAATGCATAAGCTTGTTATTTTGGATATGGAAAAGCGTCTATCTCTCATTTCACAGGCTCATGATCAGCTCAGACACAAACAAGCATTTTCAACTCGAAGGAATTTATCGGACCATTTTGTGGCCAGGACTCGATTGCAACATAGCATGGTTTGTCAAGACTTGTCACGAATGTCAACTACATAGCAACCAACATGTCTTTGTCCCACCTACCATGGCCACCCCGGCTCCCTCTTCCAGCACGCACATCTTGACACTATGCACATGCCAAAGGCAATGCATCTGACCTGTCCTTCTTCATCAACTGATATTGTGCTGACGCCCTTACGCACCCCTCAGTCACCTGCAGAGGACTTAAGACTGGCATGCCCTTCCCAGGCCAAGTTTCAAGGCAGTGCACCGGAGATGATGCCACTGGCATGGAAGTACCCTGCTGCTGCCTCCTTCTCTGGCGACGGATAGCACTTGAGGCCTGTGTTTGGTGCCATGACGGTAGGCTCCCTGGTACATCCAGCCATGGAGACAACCTGTCTATCAGTGATGCAGGTTGTTGTCTCTCCCTCCAGGCATGGGTCCGTTCCCTTACATGAGGGTTGACTGTAGATTTGGGTTGCGGTATGTTAGTCTTCTGCTGTGCTTCGAGGAGTTGACACTGCATAGTCTCGAACTGCTCCATATGCAAGTCCCATGCCACTTGGATGCCTCAAAGAGCACTATCGTGAACGGCAGCCATTGTAGTCATCAGAAACTCTGTGGATACTTGCATTGGATAATCCTGAGCATCCATAGTGGGTGATTCTTGTGCAGTGATTGGGACAGCTGAACCAACATAAATAGAAGGCAAGTCTTTCAGCACTTGATATGTAAGACACTTCCTGATGACACTCTGAGCTCAAAGACATCTTGGCAACTTCAATTTGATTAGAGAGCCACCCTTGGCCCTGGGCAATGATCGAGCACTTGTAACCCCTAATACCTCCAGGTAAGCCTTCAATGGCTGGACATGCTGAACATCTTGATATGGCAACCAGGTAGTGTCACCGGTGTTCAACAAAACCTCAAAGAAAGCATTGAGGCCCTTGCCTGAATGAGCAAGAATCTTCTCGACCGCCCACTCACAAGGCTGACTACCAAAGCCAGGAATCTGCCTCAACTGCCTCCCTGGGAACAGATGATCATCATTCAGAATGTGTATACAAAGCAACAAGGCATGAAAACTTGGGTTAATCCCCTGCTGCTTGACCTTCCTTGACAGTCCCAACTGGTATGTGGCTCCTGGCTCCAGTACCCAGCTGATCCTAAAAGGCCAAATATATTTCAGCAGCAGTTTATGTGCCCAATTTTTTTGTAAGTGTAAGTTCTTCATGGACAGATAAACCAAATCATTGATGCTAAATGCAGCAGACCTCCGGTGTCGATTTGCCTGCCATGTTTGCTTAACCCTGGCTGTTAGTATCTCATCATGCACATTCATGATTGCTAGCTTCATCTGTTCTGCAAATTCAAGGACCCCTGGATACTTTGTGTTGTTGTCCCAGAGCAGTGGCCATGGCAGCTGACCATAATTCAGAAAAAATGGTGAGAATCCAGTTGTTTCTGATGTAGTGTTATTCATAGTAAACTCAATAGCTGGCAGCTTCGACACCCAATATTTCTGGTTTGGTGCTACACATTGCCTAAGCATTTGAGTCATTGTTCGATTTGCACATTTGGTAGTGCCATCTGGTTGGGGGTGGTATGATGAAGACATCTGCAATTTGACCCCTATCAACCAATGAAGCTCTCTCCAAAAGATACTTGTAAATAGCAAATCTTCATCACTAATGATTTTGTCTGTCAGCCCATGCAACTTGTAAACATGTTCAAATATCACCTCGGCCATTTGAATAGCAGTATAGTTGCTGTGTGCTGGTACCAAATGGACCATGCAAGTTAAATGGTCAATAATAACACAGATGCTATTGAACTCTCTGAGGTGATTCTTGGATGCTGGCAAGGGTCCTACAAAATCAATCCCAATTGCCTCCCACAGCTGCAATGGCACTTCCATTGAGCGAAGTTGTCCCTGCAGTTTCTGTGTTTCAGATTTTGAAGTGGCACACACACTGCATGACTTGCAAAATAATTCGACATCCTTGGTTAATAACGGCCACCACACATTGGTTTGCAAATATGTGGCAGTTTTCCTTGCCCCTAGATGCACCAAGATGGAATGGGCATGCGAGATAACAATTTCCTGCACTCGTCAATTCCCAATGGTAATATCAGGGATGCAAAGCAGTTTGATGCCATCCAGATTTAAAAACAGAAAACCGTCCTGCGACATAAAGCCCTTATACTCCTGCGGCATTGCCCATATCCTAGGGAAGAAAACATCTGATCCATACTGTCGTCGTAGGGCTTCTGGGATGTCCAATCCTGAGTGGCCCTCCAATGGAATTTCTGCTAGTGGAAAATCTGAGGGCAACTCAGGTAACCCGCCCTCCATTGTCACTTATGAAGATCGCCATTCAATATAATCTTGATGACCAGACGTATTTGGTGTTTTGCCCCTCTCCCCTTGTGATGGATGCTCCAGGGGTGATCCAGATGACTTACTATGACCCTTGTGCGTGTTTTCAGTCATCTGTCCTGATCCTTTGATACATCTTTTCCTACTTGCTCCCAACCCTGTGAGTGTTGCATATGATGGATGTGTTTGAGGGGCCAACCTTCCTGACCATCTTGGTGCTTCCTCCAATGCTAATGCTGTGGACCCTGTATACAGTGGTGTCCATTTTTATACCTTTATCATTAATCACATGCCCTAAAACCTGTAACTCCGAAGCAAACAAGTGCATCTTGTTGACAGCCAGATATAATTTTTCCCAATGGAGCACTGTAAACACAGTGCGTAGATGCTTCACATGTTCACTGATAGAGTCGGAATATATGACAATATCATCCAAGTATACATCCATGAAGATGCTGATGTATGGCACAAATATGTGGTTCATCAATGTCTGGTAGGTAGAAGGACCATTGCAATCCCCAATTTGTAACATTAGACTTTCCATAGTGCCATCAGGAGAGGTGAACAAAGTCTGCTGAACATGCTTGGGAACCACTTGGATCTGCTCGTAAGCATCCTTCCCATCTATCAAACTCCAATACTTATGACACACAACATTTTGTAGAATGGCTTCAATATCTGGCAAGGGGGTAGCCAGCTTATATGTGTTAGCATTCTGCTCATGCTTATCCACTACAGTGTGTATTTGCAACGTGCCATCAGCCTTTGGAGGTTTAGGAATAATGAGCATAGGACATGCATTTGTTCCCGTGGCCACCCTCCACCTCCCATTCTTGGTATACATGGTTTTTTTTTCATGTGATAGCTCCCTCATTGCTTCGGGACATTTGGATGGTCTCCATGAGTAAGCTTTGGCATCATCAATGATTGGAATGGTATGATTAACAGCCCGTAATGAAGGCAGTGCTGTTGATGCAGTGTCTGGGTCAAGGTCAGCTGCTTCAGCACATAAATCTGCCCTTAACCTCTCTAACTCATCATCAAAAATTTCCGCTACTGCAGAATGGAGAGTCTCAATGGTATCTCCTTCCATGGGGAGTGGTAGAGGTGACCCAATGTTGACCCTTGTAGGATTCAACCCCATCATAACTTGATGTTGAAATATGAACAGAATCCCTAATATCAAGTTGTATGAATCGAGGTTAGCAACATCAAAATGCCAAGTACAATTGATGTTCTGATATGAAAACTGAGCAGTCGCTGAATAATTGATTTTTGACTGTGATCCATGAACAGCCAACTGGATAGTAAGTGGTTTTACTAGTGGATCCTTGACTACCTGCAGCTGATCAACTAACATTGTCGACATGAAGTCTGCAAGTGATCCACTATCAATTAGAGCTTTCACCAGTCGTTCATTAATGAATGCCTCAATGACCACAGGTTTCAGCAGGCAATGAGTAAAGTCTTTTGGTTGCATTGAGGTACACTGGACCATTTCAACCCGTTCATTTTGCAAGTGACTCTTCTTCCTATTTCCTAACATCTTTTTCTTAGGCATATGAGCAGGGTTGACAAACACAACTGCCCCTGACAAGTCCTCTGGGATTTCTTGCCTGGCCACGATATGTGGCACTGTCCATTCATCATGTTGGAGATGGTCTTTTGTAACCAAGTAAGTTACTGATAACTCCCAGTCACAAATCTGATACAATCCTGCAGAGAATCAGATGATAAATCACTGTCGCTCCACTCCATTTGCATCATTAAAGACACTTGTCTTATAGTAGACTCGGAAATGGAGTTCCAGAAGATTGCACATTGCCTCTTGACAATATCTTCGAAGATCAGGCATATCCTCAGAGAAACCAGGTACGTGTTCCTCATAGACAGCCTCTATTTTATCATCCATGTCCTCATTCAGCCTGAACACTGACCAGGGCATAAACAGAGGTAGGTCAGTGTGGTTCTTGTCCCATATCCAAAGTCCCAACTCTTCTGCATGTACCCTAAACCAGACATCAGGATTAATCCCCTCCTGCAGCACTTCTTCTGGTGGCAAGTACTCCTTCAGGGCTTCGAGAAGATGCTGTGCTGGACTAGTTCCATCTGACCTCAGTGGATCCTCATCCTCCATTGTTTCCCATTGGGTAGCCTCCCCAGCCATTGGGATAGCAGTGCTAACAACTTGTGCCATTTCCCAGTCACCACTAAAGAGGGCTTGTTTCGTAATCGCCATGTATAAATGGGGTTGTAAGCGACCCACAATTTCATACACCCAATGCATACCATCAAAAGATACCTGAAACCGTTCTGTGTGTCGCATTCCCACTGACATGGACTCAATTCGCAAAAAATATGTACAACAACGCTGTTGTATAATCCTTGCAACTGTAACACAGTCTGTGCAGTCATTCAGTGAGCTTTTTCCCTAACCATTCAGGGTCATTCATGATGCTTTGAGCAACAGTAAATTCTGGTTCCCTACATTCAACTTTGCCAATGTGAAGAGGATCCCCAGGTACAACATTGTCCCAACCAAATAGGACACCTCGAACTGTGTCAGCAGATTTTGACCCTCAGCGATTGCAGTAACTGGCCCGAAATATTCTGTGATTGCCCTCTGCAGCCAGGCAGCATAAATTTGATCATGTAAGTTATTGAACTCCTGTTGTCTCTCCTCATCCCTAATCACAAATGAGGCCATATGTAGCTGTAGCTCTGCCTGCTCTTTCTTTATTTCCAAGTTGGTAAGTCATTTTACTCAGACAGATCCAGCAGACACGGTTACCCCCTTTTTCAATGCCAACACAAACTTCCCACAGGGGCAGTTGCGGGATTCATGACCCTCATTCTTGCAGGAGAAACATCGCCCCTCTGCTCGAAGTTGATTCATCTCACTCCAACTTAATTTAGGACACGGTTCAAGAGTGGTACTTCCCGATCCAGATGGCTTGGACTGGTAATTTTTTGCCCCTTGACTATCAGCCTTCTGCCCCATCTGACTCACTAGCTCTTTCTTTTGGGGCCATATCTGAGACAATCTGGACAATGCGTTTTCCCTTCTGCCATCTGAAATTCTTGTGCTGCCTCAAATCGGGTAGCAGTTTTGATGAGTTTCTTCCATGACATATTGTCAGGATTGAGTCCATTATCTAACCATTTCTCTTTAATATAGTCATATGCCCTGTCCCACATGATTTGCTTTAGTTGTCACTTGTGGATGTCAGGAAACCTCCTCGCATTATTTTCGACATCTTGCGCAAAATAACAAAAACATTTTCTATCCTGCCTGGCAGACGTAAGTTGCTTTCGAAGATGCACCTTATAATCAGCAGGAAAGCAATAATCAAATAGGCCGTCAATCACAGCCTTCAAAGTCCACTTCTGTTTGCTCAAAGCTACATGCTTCATATAGAAGGAGCTTGCCTTTCCATCAAGGAAGTATATAATCAATTTAACTGCCCACTTGTGATCTAACCCATTGATCTCTGCCCAGAGATCATATGTGTAGACGAAGGCTTCAAGAACATCAATTTCAGCTATGCCATTATATTGTACAGCCTGCTTCGTTTTGACTCCAGCTATGTAACAGTTTTTCAGTCTAGCATCAGCCTTTGACCGTTTGTGCTTTTCATGTCTTATTCATATAGAGCTTGGTGAGTTTTTCTTTCCATGCTTCTTCTTCCCTGTTTCAGAATGGCTTCCAGTAACATCTTCTGACCCTGATCCTGAATCAGGTGAGTCTGTGCTCCTTCTACTGATTTCCGAATCAGTGGAAATACTACTGGCTGAATCATCTGATCCATCACTACTAGATGGGTTACTTGAATCAGATGGTGGTCCAAACTTCCCTTGCCCTCCTACTGCAAAGTACCCACCCTCCAGCACTTGTGAAGACTCCCATACATAACGGCTAGTAACTGTCTTGGGCTTCTGCTCTTTTTGTGGCTGACTATTCCGTGTTTCACTCCCTTTGTGCAGGTTCTTTAAGGGACATTTGCCTTCCATTCTTCCCTTCCCTTTGTTGGATGGCATCGGCAACTTCTTTTTAGATCCATCTGCATCTGCAGGTTCTAACATAGAAGATGTGGTTTCGGTTGTCATAGGTGCATTTTCCTCCACCTCAACTACAATGGTGCTTAGATTTAGGGAGATAGGGGGAAAAGTTACTGAACTCTCCGACCCTCTAATTGTTCTCCCAGCATCAGTTAAGGTCCACATTTCTGGTAGCAGCCCAAGCTGATCTTCATCAGACTCCGAACAATTGGACCATCTAAGCTTAGTGGCCTGGCTGTACTCAAGTGCCATACTCTTGGCCGTTCCCTCCTTTCTTTCATTGTCATTGCCACTGCTCTCCATTTCAAGCCACTCTGGAAAGAAAAGCGACTCTGGGCAGATGAGAGGTTTCTCCTTGAGATGCTTCCTCTGGAAGGTCTTTCGAGGTGCAGCTAGCTCTTCAGGATACAATAGGTTATACGAGTATGTCCAATTATGGAGAGTTACCTGAGTATGGAGGTATTCATTCATAAGGGGAAAAAGAGCTGTCTCTCTCCCACTTTCAAACGATTCATTTGAGGCTTCACTACTGGGAACATGGTCATTTCCACCAGACGTGGCCATCGAGGAATCAGAGGTTATTGTTGATACCTCTTCCATCTCGGCATCACGGTCCATCCTCCCCTCTCCCCCCTGTGGTGAAGGGAGGATAGACTCAGGGCCCATGGCATTCAGAGGCGAAGAAGTAATACTCACCGACTCAATGATGGGATCATTCACATCATCAACTACCACCTTCTTTCGAACAATTCTCTTGCTCCAAATGGGGATTGCACTTCGGACTGTGCCTCGGCGAGTGACGGGTTGATTAATCTTGGACATTATGGTGGTAATGGTATGTATTTGGTTTGGTTGTGTGCACACGTGTTATTTTTAAAACCTAGTGGGTGATCAGTCCACTAGTAGAAAATATAAAATAATACGAAATTGAAGACAAAATACTCAAAAAGTGTAAGGTTCGGCTTTAGAGATAGCATAATCCTTCGGTTTGAGCTCTTACGAAGAGGAACGAACAGAGTAGGAATAGGCTCCAATTTGAAAAAACTACTGTAACTAATGGGTGGCTTCCCTATTTATGCTAGCATTTGTAGACTAACCTCCTTAACAACAGATAATAGAAATGAAATGGTGTAATGATCGGAAAATAATCTGCCCTCTACTGGATCGGACAAATTACATTTGTCTGAGTTCTTTAGTCATGGTGCATTTTATCACCTCTGAGCGAACTGTCATATGTACCCCATAGTACATTTTATCGCCTCTGAGCGACCCATCATCATTGCCCCATGGCATATTTTATTGCTTCTGAGCAAACTGTTCCGCCGTCATTTCTCTGTTGGCTATGTTTTTTTTTTGGGATCACCTCTTTCCAATGTCTGCTGTTGGTGACAAAAATATTGGCACATTTATAAGTCTACCTTTTTAGGGACAAAATGTATGGCAGAAGATTACCTTTTGTTTCCAGAACCGCCTGTTCCAAGTTGACCGTGACCACCCCTGTCTGGCCGGTGACAAAACTTACAGAAATATATTGAGCAAAAAAAAAAACTCGAATTTTATGGAACCACTTGTTCCAAGTCCACCGCACCACCTCTGAGTGGCCAATTCGGTGACAAAATTTATAGCACAATTTTTTTGTGACCAAAGCTATGCAAGTCGAGGAGGAGAATCTCAGTCCTGGCTCACACAGCTTTGTTCCAGTTGACCCTGGCGGATCAGTATTTCAATTTCTCGTGGCCCACTATTCGAGGCATCCTGCCACCCTCATTGGCAAAAGTCGCGAAACCTGCATCTCCTGAAGTGGAATCCGCCATTTCCATCAGTTCTACGACCCAGCAAGCTTCATTTTGGACCTACATTATACGACCCAAAAATCCATCTCACTTTCACCTTGCACCTACTGACTTTTGTCCAACTTCATGGTTTCCTCGATCACCAGTAGTGAAGAGTCAGTTGTTCATGCTGAGGAGGAGTGTTGGAATGTATACATCATGAACACTCGGGTATAGCCACCCGACACCACCGCCATATTGTTGATGGTGCCTGGTGATGGTTGGACCTGCAGCATATATAAGCTAGTTGACCATTGTAGTGTCACCTCAGTCCGTTATACATATATGTGACTGAGGTGAGTCAAGATCCTAAGCTAATCACTGATACTGTAACTAATAGATAGTTGCTTTATTATATTACTATTAGGGTCTTGATTTTCAACAATTACCACGGGGAGTGCGGCCCAAAATGTATGTCCAATTTTCCAGTTGCGCCACCCCCTTGGGCGCAAAACGTTCTTTCGCACGCAGGTCGGCCGTTCACGTGCGAATGACGCTTCGCACATGCTCGGGTGAGCCTTTGGTGCGCTAACGGCGCACAACCACGTGCCATGGCATATGCAAGGGGTAGCGAGTATACAAGCCCTGGATCGGAATCCCGGCCGCTAAAGCTAAAACTCCGGGATCCGAGAGAATTCTTACTCACAGAGTTCCAATATTTAGTTTAACTTTGGCAGGGCGATCAGCGGTGGGAAGTGTAATTGTTTCGAGTCAATTTTTACTCTCTTTTTTGCTTGTTCGGCCCTTGGTCATCATTACTTTTTTCCCCCTAACATTGTATTTTTTCCACACTACCACATTGCAAACACCAACGGTGCTATATGTAGTTAGTCAAATTTAATATCTGATTTGTTCTATAATTTTTTTCATTATTCTTGAAGCTCGCCGACTTGGACTCGGGGCATCGGTCCAGTGCCTTCAGCAAATACGAGTTATAACTACCTTTATCTAGTCCTTTTACCTACTTTTATTACCTAGTTCTTATTCTTGTATCTAGGTCATCAATATTAGTTATTTAACAGACTGCGTGCAAATACTGAGTTCTTATTCTTGTATCTGGCACTCTCATTTCTCACATTCAGAGCATTAAATCGGAGTTTGATATGTCTACAACCAGTGGTCGTTTGGGGTTGATTAATAATGCCTTGAGATTGTGGCGACTCCAGCATCGACACATACCCGCGTGCCGGAACGAAACCAGCCGTAGCATCAAAAACCTGGCGCCAATAAAGAACCCTATTACATCAGTAAAATAGTATTAAACGCTGGGAGGAGGTACCCCTATTCTGAGGTGATCCACACGCTCTACAACGTCCAGGAGCTTCCTCGAATGAGGGCATCTCCTCCGGGAGCCGTTTGGAACAAATACCATTTTACTGATGTACTACGGTGAAATCAGGGTGAATGGACCTTCTGGCAAGTACTTGGCCTCGGTCTTGAGCGGGACTATAAGAATGAGCCTTTCACACTAGAGTTTCTGGTTCAATTACTCTGTATGTCTGGGTATGAAAGCGTAAATACAGCTGGAAAGGACCCCCTACCGGGATATCGGCTCAGGATACTACCAGTCACGCACAGTAGCCGCTCCACTTTGAGGATCAGACATGATTTCCTCTATTCTCATCCAGTCTTGGTAATCGAGATGTCAGGTTCAGGGCGGAAGTACCAGAAGCTGCGTGCCCATATATATATCTAGTCATAATTTTGGCCATTCTGCAATATAGATCATCATTTCATGTCGTGACCGATGGGATAATTTCATAAATAACTCAAAGCTCTCAAATAACTTGTTGCCTGAATTTAAATGTCCTCGTTCCTCCCTGTAAACCACCAATTCCGATCATCTTAGCACTCTACGTAATATCGAACGCCTCAGAACAATTCAACGCTTTTAATATGCCACGGTGATGTATATGTCGTAGAGGTAGACTTGCATCAATAAATTTGAATCCGAATTGAAGTTTTCGTTTCGTTTCAAAAACAGTAAAAAGACTACCATTAACATAGTTGATATAATATAACTGAGTGAAAAACGAACCTGATGGAATTCGAAATCCCCCCTCCCCCCCGCCAAAGTATACGACCGAATTAATCGTATCAGTAAAACATTTTGTCTAGCCGCTCTTTCCTAACCTAACAGAATGCTAGTTCAAATTACAGACAAAATATTTATCTTTTAATAAGGACAATTGCACATGAATCCTCTTCAGGAAGCCGACAGAAGCATCTGCAAGACCCATATTCTTCAAAGGACATGATAGAGCCAGACCTCTTGCATTTATTAAAACTGTTCTTAGTGCTTTTGGAATAACGGAACTACTAATGTCCTCGTAGCAAGTTCTGGAGCGATCTTCACAGAACGATTCCATCCGAAGGTGGCATTCTCTGAGAGCTCATCGGTTTCACGGACCCTATTTGACGACAGGCTTTCACTTAGAGAACATGTAATTACTCACCAAAAGCCCGTCAGAACATGCACCTGTCGCCAGAACCGTTCGCAGTATAACTGATCCACCCGCCCAGGCTCCGGGGTCTAGAGTTCCGCTGAGCATCCCGACGGTAGCTCTTAGACCGGTCCCCGCATTACACGTGATTACGAAAATGCGCTCCCCAACATTTCATGTGCTTCCGGAACAAGACATTGGCCAACTGTATCCCCGACCTTGGGCTGCGCGGAAGGGTCGATGTCAGTGTCTTGCGACAGCAAGGCTAGAAAATGAATGCAAGGCGGGGAGGCTGGGGTGGTGGAGATGAGAAAGAGAGGTTAATGAGATTTCTGACACCAGCGGTGTGGGTAGATTTGAGGCCCTCACTTTCACTGTTGAAAATGATGTTCCATGCGCAATGGATGATGTGTGTAACGTGAGATTTGACCTAAGGGACATCCATCATCATTAAATTGGATGTTGATTTGTCCGACTCCCGGACGAGACCTCCCATTCCAAAAATTTCCAGAGACTCTCCAAATGTCCAGGTGCATTCTAGAACGGTGCAGATCGTCTGAGAGCCGCACAGATCACAAACCGATGTGCTGACTATGTTAGCATCATAATGAAAGATAGAGTGGTTAAATATACCCACGTGCCCACGTCTTCATACTCCCCCGCCGTTACAGGCTTTGAAAAAGCAACTTCAAGCCATGCCATCCCCTCAGGCTCCCTCTGCAAGATTGAAAACTCTAAGCGTTTGTCATCCAGAGCCTTAGCGATCTTCCTCGCGGGGTTTGGGTTATCAAAGCGGTTAAGAAGATAAATCCATTTCATATAATCCAACTTCAGAAGAGAATCAAAAGGCATACTCAAATGCCTCCAGCTGCTCCAGATAATGCCACAAAGTCTCCGGAACCAATAAGTGCGCCTGGTGAATGGACTGGCAAACACGAGAATATTTGTCGATCATGAGGCAGATACGGCTGTAGTGAGGATCTGAACCTGCATTGCGAAAAATAATAGGGAGAGCTGGGAGAGATGTTATCATTCCACCAGTGCCGATGGTTCCCGTGCTGGGGAAGCAAGGCTGACATTGGTCGATCATGCCCATCGCGCTTATATATACTTTTCGCTTTGTGTCTCTAACTATGACAGGATGTAGTGTTCTAAGCGAATAAGTCAGAGTTATGCCGCAGGAACCATGGCCTGGTCTACTTCTACTGAATTGTGTTAGCTATAGTCTTTGATTGCAACCTAGCTTGAAATCAGACTTTCAGTCTGTTGCACCAATTTGCAGGACTCGGTCGACCATTACGACCCGGCATACCGTGCATGACGGGTTGAAAATTAATCATGAGGAAGGTGTAGAGATAAAGGAGCGAAGAACTATAGTAAGCTAGCCTTTGTTGGAACCGTTAGGTGAGCAACTAAGGTGGTAAAAACGTTGTGGCTAAGCTATATATAAGATATGAGCGGCGGTCTGTACCCGGGATGTGTACTCCCCTGTCTCCGTAATGCTCGACATTGCAGAAAGAAGGATGATTTGTCGGGATTAAGTTTGAACAGATCAAAATTAATTTAAAAAAGTGAAGAAAAAATATGGATTGGGATTATTTGTGTCGTTGTTCATTGTGACTCTGACGGCGGCAACAGTAGCTTCTATGATCAGGAATGCGGCCACAAATGCGCGCGAGTCTTCCATATCCATGGTGCCTTCGAAAGAAGAGGAAGATGAATGTACGTCGGGCCCAGATATGACTGCGGCGGCTAACGAGGAGCTAGTCGAGCGGACGCACATGAAGCGGGTAGATGTGGGCGTGCGGCGACCAATATTAGCTAAAATACGCGAGATGGAGGGTGAGAGTCGGAGACATATGAGTTGAAGATGCTCGGCCTGGGGTTTCTATAAATAAACTTTAGAAATATTTCTGTCATTCTGGTGCATACTATCATACCACCACATGTTAGATTAAGTAATGCTAGCAGCATTTCCCAGGGTCAGGTGGTGTAATGGTTAACACCCCTGCTATATACTGTATGCAGACGGCCTGGGTTAAATCCCCAGTCTGCCCATTCATTTTCTACACCATAACAGGTTATGGGCCCTGCTGTGTGCTATAGGGCATGGTTCCTGTGTGTAGAGTGAACAGCTATATTTTGTGTGTGGTATAGTGGACAAGTATGGACAAAAGAGCCAGAGAAGACCTATATCTGCATATAATATTGTTGAGTGCTAGCATTAAGGGAGTGTGTTAGATTAAGCAATGCTAGCAGCATTTCCCAGAGTCAGGTGGTGCAATGGTTAATACCCCTGCTATATATGCAGAAGTTCTGGGTTGAATTCCCAGTCTGGCCATTGTTTTCTACACTTTTTACATGTTTGGAAGCCCTACTTTCACTAAGTGCTGTAGTGGGCAATGGTTTTGCCGGTCGACTTCTGGCAGAAGCAGGGCCAGTGAGAGTTTTGTTTTTACACATGTTGGATTAAGAGCACAGCACTCATAGAAATTTACACCAGGCCTACCACCACCTGGTACCACCAAGGTTGAAACCAGCATGATACCAATTTAAGTATTCTATAAATATGCATATAATAAGCTTGCACTGCAAAATGTGTGAAGCAACCTATACACTTACTCTCAGCATTAAAACATTCCCTGAGAGTTTTTCCATGGCTTACAAGTATATAATAATACATTTAAGAAGGAGATTTAATATTCCGACCCCCATTGGGTCATTTTGAAACATATTGTCTGTCTCACCTTTTTCATATGAGTCATCAAGTTTTGAAGAACTAAGCCCTTAAATGACATATGTTAATATATCTGACCATTTCTGTAGTTGAGCGGTAGTGTTCCATTTTCAATTATATGTTGAATAAAATGATACCTAACTTCCATTTGCCATTATGTAAATAATATTCACTAGTACCGCTACAGGGATTTTATTTTATTTTATTTTAGTGTCGAGCACCCGCTTACCCATATCTGTCTGGGTACGGGCCAGTGGGGTAACCATTGAGAGCCTTAAAAATAGGAGATGCCATACATGACTGTAATATATCACCGGGGATTCGCTCTGTACTGGAGATGCGGGGAGTTTCGATGACTGCTGTTAGATTGAGTAATGCTAGCAGTGTTTCCCAGGGTCAGGTGGTGTAATGGTTCACACCCTTGCTATATATGCAAAAGCCTGCGTATATATTTATGTACGTCATACTGATGTCATCAGGGCTAGTGCCGGTATGCCGAACTAGCAATCACTCACTCGCGTGCTACTGCATGGAATCCGAATTTAGAGATATTTCCCATGGTGCCGATGATTCTCCATGGCCTGTGATATTCGCATCGTGCGAAGGTCGAGGACGAGGACAGTAGCATGTGTAGCAACATATATGATGTTAGAGGTAGTTTCTAAAAGACACGAGTTAGAAAGATGACTTGATTAAAGAAATAAAACTTTACCTGTTATTGCAATGCGCAAGAGATGTGATGTATTCCCTTGCATGGTCCACTCGATGCTCTCTCACTATCTGAAGTTCACTATACTTGGGCATAGACCCATTCGATGATACATGCACTGTCACAACATGGAGACTCCCATCGTCACTTGCACTTGCAAAACAATGCGCACCCTCAAGCATACATACCGGTGTCACACGCGCATGATGCTGCGAATACGTCTGTCGCGGCTTACTAGTCACATCCCTTTCCAATCTCACAGTATCTCACACCTTCAAGGTCTTATCATCTGAACACGTCACAAAGAACGGCATCGCTGCCACGCCAGACCATTGCGGAGTGCGATAAGAGATTCAAAATCAGAGCTTCCTTGCATTGAAAACACGGGAGTTCTCATCGTAGAGTTGCCCCAGGAGGGTACTGATGCCTGTGTCTCGCGGCTCTAAACCGCACCGTACCGACGTTGGATACAGGCGAAGACTGTCCCGACAGAACCGTATCGTCCTCCACTACCCCAATCCCCATCCGCTAAATAGATGGGCTTCCAACAAGCCAGTCGCGTTAGCCTTCACCGAGCCCACCGCCGCCGGCGCTTCCTGGTAGTCAGTGCACCCATGTTCTCGAGGCTACCCACACGAGGTAGGCCTGGACTGTTGTACAATCCGTGACGTCCATGGCTATCGAGTGTTGACCGCCGTGACGAACCCCCTTTGGTGGAAACTTCGGAGGGCCTCGTTGCGATGAATATAGTTTGTGGGACAACGCTGAGCTTCTGGAGCTCGACGCCAGACGTCGTGTGCGCCATTGCTTCTGGTTCTGGTTCTTTCGACCGTGTAGCAAACCTAGATCATGTCAGTCTCATATGTCGACCAGTTTCCTTGATATATCTCACCTTGATAGCACATTGGAAAGTTTAATGATATAGTCACGAAGTGCTAAAAGTGTGATCTCGTCAGTAGAAGTCATCCCAAGCTTTTGAAGCTTGGAGATATCAGCTTCATCCCTGTATTATAATTCAGGAATATAAAAAATAGAATAACTGGTCACATACTCTTCTGTCCGGTTTGCAGCTGTACAAGTAGCTCCTGACTTTCTATTGAATATCAAAGTTTCCCTGCGTGTCTCAGCTTTCGGAACGGCCTTGCCTTTTGAACTTTGAGCTTTCCAGAAAATAGTTTTATCGGCTTTTATCGCCCAAAGCACTGCCGCATCGAACACTTGGCGTGAAAGCTGTATGAAAGATGTGGTGAGCTGATAGATATAGGAGCGATTTGTAGTGATCCAATAACAGACAGGAGTTTTCAACGTTAAAGGAGACTTCCCTCGTTTATACTTCGCAGATAAGAACGCCAGAAATGTTTTGAAGGAGGATATAGTATACACCAGACATCTGTTGAGGGCAACCTCTTCGTTGCTCCTGCAATAAATGCGGAGGCGCCTAGATTTCCTTGAATGTTATTTGTATTCAACAAAATACTGGCAGGACACACCTTCTCTGATTCATATATTCAAATGATAAATGAAGCCCAAAGTAGCACTCATGAGTTCCCACAGACGCATTCTTTGGAAAAGACCCAGTTCACAAAGACTTGTCAACGAAGTGAGAACACGAGCGACAACAGTTTCTTCGTGGTCTTCAAAGAACAGTATTTGTTAATAAAAGACACTACAGGAGGAAAGTCCTTTTCCCCAGATAAAGCTTGGATCATCAATGGAAATAAGCTTTGACCGCCAACAGCACACATTTTTAAAGTTCAAAATGGGTCCTAGTCACATGACTTTCTTTATAAAGTTCAACAAAGTCATGTGACCACTCTTTTTTTTTTTTTTTTTTGATATATTTGTATCATGTGACCACTCTTCCTCAATGTATATAAGATGAAAGCAACCAGTTGGAATCCCACAATCACCCTACTCACAATGAAAAACCTCTCCTCCAGCCAAATCCAACATGTTCTTACTCTACTTGACTCTGGCATTTCTGGAGCTCAAGTATGTTACCAAACTCATATCAGCAGTGCCACCATCAGTTGTATTTGCTCTGAGCATCGCCCTGACCTCCCAAATGCTCTGGTGGCCATCCTACAAAGCTTACTACAGCCAATATTGCCTATGCTAGAAGAATAATTTGCATGGGGAAGGTTGATAATGCCACACAGGCAACCAAGAAACTTATAGACATCATCAACACTCCTATTACTTCACAAACAGTGCATTGCCACCTCAAAACCATAGGCATGAGGGCTGTGGTAAAGAGAAAAAGGCCACTTCTCAAACCTCATCATCAGAAATCTCAATTGGAGTTTGCAGAAAGGCATTTGGAATGGACCCTGGAGGACTGGAAGAGGGTCATATGGTCTGATGAGACTAATATTAATAGGCTGATCAGATGGAAGGAAATATGTGTGGAAAAATGTGGGTGAGGGCTTAAATGATAGGTTAGTAGAGGAAACAGTCAAGTTTGGAGGAGGAAACCTGATGATGTGGGGATGCATTGGCTGGGATGGGGTTGGGTTTGCAACCAAAATTGATGGGAGGATGGATGCTGAACTTTATGTGGAGATCCTGGACAATGAACTCCAGCAAACCCTCAAATATTACAACAAAACAGTGGCTGACATTGTGTTTCAACAAAACAATGACCCCAAACACACCAGCAAAAAGGGCCAGAAATGGTTCACTGACCATGATGTTACAGTCCTCAAGTGGCCTGCACAATCTCCTGACATGAATCCTATTGAACATCTGTGGAATCATGTCAAAAAGAAGCTGGGGGAGTATGAACAGCCTGCAAATAGTGTTCATGAACTGTGGGAGAGGGTGCAGAAGGTGTGGGAAGAGATTCCAAAGGAGGAGTGTCAGAAGCTTATTGAGAGTATGCCTAGAAGACTTGCAGCAGTGATTAGAGCAAAGACGGGCCATACTAAATACTAATTTCTTGTAATAATAGTCTCAAAATAGTGTGCAACAAAACCCTTACAATGAGCTATTGGTTTGTGTGTGATGTGGACTTACCAAATAAGGACATGGTGCCTTGTGGTTGTGCATTTCTGGAAGGTATGATGTTGAAGTATATTACATAATATTTTCAGCAATTTACCGAATTTATTTCTGGAGGAATAGCCATGTCTTTTAAAAAGTGCAAAACATTGTAAGGGTTTTGTTGCCTACTGTATAGCTCCCTACATGATTGTGAGGGTCTTCTGCTACCTGAGTACATGATAGAGACACATATTTTAACACTTTTGACTACAATAAACCAGAAGGAGCAATGATCCTGTAGTAACCGAGCACCCCAAGTTTCAAAGCCATCCACTGACTGGTCACTTTCTGTGAAGAAATTTGAGTAGCATTGTATGACATTTTGAATGAGGAGAAGAGAGGAAGGAATTGACAGTTGGTACTATCATTGAAGATACATTATAAAGATGCATCTCAGAAATAGGGTCACTGCACATCACTAAGAGCCATTATTGCAGCCAGGCCAATTACCATGTGGACAAGGATGTTTATCATCTTCTTCAGTTGAAAAATATTTTGAATTAGTGCCTCTTAATTTAATGGCACCTTCTAATAGTGGTCATGCACCATCAGGTAAATCTTTTACATCAATTGTAGTGAGGTATAGAATGACTGTGTACTTCACTGGTCTTTGCTGAACTATATGAATGGAGACTGACTGCATAGCCTCTCTGTGAAGGTTTGTCACTCACTGAGGTACACACATCTTTCTTACTTTACAGTAGTAGCTTACTCACTGTTACTTCAGTTAATTTAGGTAGATACCCATCCTTATCATCTATCCCCAATTGTGATGGAAATTGTAGATTACTTCCTCTCTGGTCAGTTACTATGTGTTAGGGACTGTTACAAGGTTGAGTAAGACTGAGTCGTGAGGCTTATAGACAAGGTTTCCAGAGAAACCCATGGATGCTGGTAGGACTTGGCTTCAGCTTATAGGCTGCAACATCGCAAGTTGCAGTGTCCAATTTCAGACAGATGGACAGGAAACCTGAGGAGTCAGGTTGGTTGAGAGGTCGAGTAGTTGAACAGTCAAATTGTTGAGTTGAGCTGTCGAGTTGAGTTGTCGAGTTGGGTCAGGGAGTCCACAGAGGGCAATAGGTCAGGGGCTGAGTCAGGATGGCCTGTGGGCCCCGAGATGATGATGATGAAGTGTTTACAATGAAGAGAGAGGTAGGATAGAGTGGATTTAGAAGGTCAATTAACTGGGGGAATCCTAGTTGATTTTCTGACCAGATTGTATGTACAAATATGTCTGTACTATATAGACTTTGGAATCTATGTCATACCTAATCTGGTAATAATGAGAGACTAAATGAGAAATCATGAAACAGGATAAATAAACACCAATCCTGGTGTTAGGGATGGAATGGAACAGAGTGGAGAAAGAAACATGACAGGTCATAAGACCATAATGGGAATAGGGCTGAGATAAAGGGCTGACAGATTGTCTGGGCAGAATCCGGTGACTGGTGCATGGGGCAGAGTTGGACATAAAGAGTTTGACAAGTGTGCGGGCTCTGGCAGGTGTTCCAATGACTGATACTTGAGACACAGAGAGTCGAGCAAAGACGAGTGTGAGGTCTGGGTCCCAGTGGGTTTTCCAGTAACTGAAACTTGGTGCATACAGAGAGTTCGGTGCATATAGAGAGTTCGGTGCATATAGGATGGGTTCTGGGGTCTGGTGGGTTTTCTGGTCATAACACTATGTCATGCACCTCTGCTCAAATTTCTTACTTCATTCAGACAGAAATTGACAAGTAAGCATGGGTGGCAAGATGTCTTCATTGAAACTCATGACAGGTTTTAGCCAGCTCTTTTACTACTGGATTGTTGCTGGTTCAAGTACACATATCTTTTCAATCCCACACACATATATTGATATTTTGTCTAGCAATTGTGTTTCATGACACAATTCTGACATTGCATCCAGAAGTAGGGTATATTTGGAAAGGAAAACTGCATGCTACAGCTGCTCGATATGTATGTGTCAGGGGACAATCTCAAGTTTTCCAAATTCACTCCTGACCTACCTTAAAATACTCTTATAAATCAAGGGAGCACCTTGTCTTTATCATATTTTCAAACTCCGCTGCACTTTTAGTTAGTCACTGTTACAACTGGAATACCCACTGGACTCCACTGCTGTCTATCTCTGACCCTGTCCCACACACCAGTCACTGGACTCTCCTCGGAAAACCTGACAGCTCTCTAACTGAGCCCCATTCCCATTATGGTTAAATGACCTGTCACGATTTGGACTCCACTCCCGCCCTGTTCCCATTATGGTTTTACGACTTGTCACAATTCAGACTCCACTCCACTCTGTTCCGTTCCTAACACCAAGTTTGGTGTTTACTTATCTCATTTCATGTTTGCTAGTTTAGTTTTCATTATTACTGGATTTGGTATGTTATTCATTCCACAGTCTATATAGTCTGGCAGATGTTGTATGTTGTACATACAATCCAGTCAGAAAATCAGCTTAGATTCCCCCTAGTAATCTCAAGTATATTTTCCGCTCTAAACTCCTCTTTGAAACACACTGCTTTACCTCATCGGAGCCCACAGGCTCTGACCCATCTATCACTCGACCTCCGACTTATCTATCTCGACTCCCTGACCTCACAACCCATGAACCCCTCCCAGACTCCCCAGGGTTCCCATCCGCCCATTTGAAATTGGACAAGATGATCTCGTGAGGGTGCAACCTATAAGCTGAAGCCAAGTCCTACCAGCTTTCCCACAGGTTTCTCTGGAAACCCTCTGACAAGCTCCGCACAACACATAACAATATTTTCTGACTGAGACTCGCAGATTGTTCAATATGCCACCAAGAAGAAAAGCACATGTACAGGAATCATTACCTGGACTGTCAACTCTTCATTCCCCACTTACTTTGTATACCATCCAAACACTCACAAACCAGCTGGACACCATGGAAGAAGCCTGTATCGAAGAAGTCCCGGAAAACCCAGATGAATCCAAGAACAAAGACGAGTCCATGGCCCCTGACAAGGGTGCTGAAAATCCCCTGTCTAACAATCGACCACCACTTTCAGACTCCGCCTCTGAGCTGTTAGCAATCAATTTATAGAGATTGATGAATCACATGCTTGGAGAAGGCAGTAAGAAGGATCTGGAACCTCCGCAGTCAAAAGTCAATGCTCCGGAACCCTTCACAGATTCCAACCCAAACAAACTTTCCAATTTCCTCATGCAATGTCGGTTCAATTTCTGTGATCCATCCACTGCATTCTCCACAGACTCCCGAAAAGTCAATTACGCACTTTCATACCTCTCAGGATCCATGTTGAAATGGTTCGAACCAGCTTTTAATGGACTTTCTGAGGAAGAGCCACTTTGGCTTGAAGATTGGGATGCTTTTGTTATGGAGCTAGAAACCAACTTTGGCCCATATGACCTGACTGGAGAAGCTGAGAATAGTCTCACTAATCTTCATATGAAGGACACCCAGAGCATCATGGACTATATTGTCCAGTTCAACAATCCTGCTCTCCACCACCAGTTCTATGCTGGTCTGCCATCCCACCTTAAACACAAAGTCTCAAAAGGAGAAGATGGTAAGCCAAAAACACTGTCCCGTATGTGCCTTAAGGCTCAAAATGCATGCACACTATTGGGAACATTGTGTGGAAGTTGCCCATGAGACCTCCATGGACAAAGTCAACAACTCCATGGCCAATAAAACCAACAACAACACTTCATCCACCAGCAACCAAAACACCATGCAATCTGATAAGAAGAACAATAAAAAGTCTCTCAACAAGAACAACAACAACAAACGTCAACAGTCCAGCAAAGAAAACTGGAAAACCCAACCTCACAGGCAAGCTCAAACCTGATGGCAAATTGACCCCACAAGAAAGACACGTCGTATGGACAATAACCTTTGTCTGTTGTGCAGAAAACCTGGTCATTGAGTTCCAGAATGGCTGCAGCATTTATTAGGGCTACAAAAATGGATGGGTCCCAGGTGTTCCATCTATTTCTCTCATTAATGCTGCAGCATTTATTAGGGCTACAAAAATGGACAGGTCCCAGGTGTTCAGTATCAAATTAAAAATTGATGAAGCAACCAGTCATTTCTCAACTCCGGTATCTGCATTTGAGCAAACCGCCAATCTAGAAGGCATCCCAGAGAAATATCACAACTTTGTAGTAAGTGAAAAGCTGACCAGGTTCCACCCCACAGAGAGTATGACTTGAAAATTGACCTCAAAAAAGGTGCCCAGCCACCCCTTGGACAGCCACCCCTTGGACATATTTACCCTTTTGTCCATGGAATGTTCTGCAATCCAGGATTCCTGGATGAACATTTGTCCATAGGTTTTATCAGATCCTCTAAGTCTCCTTTTGGAGCACCTGTTCTGTTTGTCAAGAAGAAGGATGGATCCCTTAGACTATGTGTTGATTTCAGAGGACTCAATGCTGTCACAAAAAAGGATAAGTATCCACTCCCACTTAGGAGGATATCTGAAAACTATTAAGTATACCAAATTCTAATATACTCTAAAGGTCGTTTAAACATCTGGGATGTGATTCAAACATAATTTGGTTTTTAAAACTTTAAAAAAGTTTTAAACTCTCTCATACATTACAAACTAAAGAATCTTTCCGGACACGAGTAGACAATGAAAAAAATTAGTAGTTTGAAACACTAATACTTTTGAAAAATAGATACCTTTAGATAGTTCATTCTATGCATATGTATATCATTGGCACTAAATACATATGTATTACTTTGGAATGGATCTGTCAATCTAAACAGATTTCTACTTGATTCAACATACCCAGAATATATAGGGGGTTTTACTTAATAAAGACAACTGTGGTATGAAAAATTTCCAATAATATTTTACATATTTTACATGGAAATAACTTTATTACAACTTTTAAAAAACAAAGTACTAATAAAAGTATTAGTAGGCATCTGTAAAAGGAAGGAAATTATATACAATGGAATTTGTTAAATAACTATGGGTTGTATAAAATGTAATATGGAGAACTATTTCTGATGGTTGTTTTTTGATTATATAATTGTTTCAGAATAGATATCACTATTTAAAAATGGAGTTTTGTAAAAATAAGACTTTTATTAGTAAATATTTGAGATTATATTAATTATAAACACCCTCCTTATATCTGACCTGCTCGATGCTCCATGGAATGCCCGGAACTATACCAAAATAGACCTAAACATGCCTACCATTTGGTCCAGATCTCCATGGGAGATGAATGGAAAACCACTTTCAGAACACATTATGGGCCCTTTGGTTAAGGTGCGTACATGGAGGGTTTCCAGAGAAACCCACAGGAAAGCCAGTAGGACTTGGCTTCAGCTTATAGGCTGCACCCTTGTGAGATTGTCTTGTCCAATTTCAAATTGGTGGATGGGAATCCCAAGGAGTCTGGGCAGAGTTCATGGGTTGAGAGGTTGGGGAGGAGTCGAGATAGATAAGTAGGAGGTTGGGTGATAGATGAGTCGGAGCCTGTGGGCTCCGATGAGTAAGAGTGATGTGTTTCAAAGAGGAATTTAGAGTGGAAAATATACTAAGATTACTGGGGAGAATCTAAGCTGATTTTCTGACTGGATTGTATGTACAACATCTGCCAGACTATATAGACTGTGGAATGAATAACATACCAAATCCAGTAATAATGAAAACTAAACTAGCAAACGTAAAACGAGATAAATAAACACCAAACCTGGTGTTAGGAACAGAATGGAATGGAGCAGAGTCTGAATCATGACAGGTCATGAAACCATAATGGAAACGGGGTGGGAGCGGAGTCTGAATCGTGACAGGTCATTTAACCATAATGGGAATGGGGCTCAGTTAGAGGGCTGATGGGTTTTTCAAGTGGGGTCTCATGGCTGATGTGTGGGATGGGGTTGGAGATAGACAGGGATGGAGTCTGGCGGGTATTCCAGTGACTGATACATGAAGTAATGGGGTCAAACATGGACAGGTCTGACATACGGAGTCTGGCAGGTTTTCCTGTACATTGACAATTGGTGCATATAGGGTGTGGGTGCATATAATTTAGTGCCCGGAGTCTGGTGGGAATTCCGGTCGTAACACCTTTGAGTGGTTGGTTATGCCCTTTGGACTCACCAATGATCCATCTGTTTTTCAATGTTTTATCAATGACATTTTCTCCGACATGCTTGATGTATGTGTCATTGTTTACTTGGATGACATTCTTCTCTACTCCGAGGACTCTGCAGAACACGACAAACAAGTCTGTGAAGTTCTCCGGAGACTCAGACAACATGGTTTATTCACAAATGATAAAACATGTACTTTTGACATGGACTCTGTGGAGTATCTACATTTCATAATGGGACCCGGTGGACTCCGCATGGATGAAACTAAAGTACAAGTCATCAAAGATTGGCCAGAACCCAGAAAAGTCAAAGATATACAATCTTTCCTCAGCTTTGCCAATTTTTACTGACAGTTTATTCACAGATATTCTGACATCACGGTTCCCCTTACCTGTCTTACATGCAAGGACACTCTGTGGAATTTTAATGATAAGCTTCAAAAAGCTTTCAATCTTTTAAAAGATTCTTTTTCTTCAGCTCCAATTCTGTCACATTGGCAACTGGACTTCCTGCTCATTGTTGAAAGGGATGCCTCAGACTACACACTTGGAGCCATTCTGTCTATCCAGGACTCCAATGGAAAAGTTCACCCTGTGGGCTTTCTGTCCCAGACTTTCACCAGAGCAGAGCTCAATTATGATGTTCATGATAAGGAACTCCTAGCAATCTTTTCAGCTTTCAAAATGTGGTGACACTATTTGGAAGGCTCAGGAATTCCGATTGATGTTGTAACAGATCACAAAAACCTGGAATACTTTTCTACTATGAAACTTTTGACCCATCAGCAGGCCTGCTGGTCCGAATACCTATCAGCCTTCAATATGATTATCCGTCTTCGACCCAGTCACCTTGGTGGCAAACCTGATGCTTTAACTAGATGATGGGACATCTATCCTAAAGAGGGGAGCAATGACTATGCCACAGTAAACCCACACAACTTGAAACCTATTTTCACAAATCAGCAACTTGCTGCATCAGTCCACACAACTTTCCTCATACATCCCATTGTCCATGGAATTCTCATTATGGATATTGAGAAGCTACATCAAGATATTCTATCAGCAATTCCACTAGACCCAATAACTAAAGCACACCTTGAGAACCCCATGGACTCTGGTGAACCCGGTCTCTCGATCAGCATGGTTTCATTAGACTTGACGATCACATATATGTACTGGACTCCGCTGGCCTCCACCTCAGGATCCTTCAGTACAAATATGACCATCCACTCTCAGGACATTTCAGGTTCAACAAAGATCTATCATTAATAAGAAGAGAATACACTTGGCCTGGACTCCGAGGCTTCATTAAGCACTATTGTAAATCTTACATTACTTGTCCACACTCTAAATCACAGCATCACAAGCCATATGGCCTTTTGCAACAACTCCTGGTACCAGAATACCCGTGGAATTCCATCTCTATGGATTTCATTGAACACCTACTGGACTCCAAAGGCTTCTCCGCCATTCTAGTCATTGTTGACAGATTCTCGAACCAAGGTATATGCATTCCCACGTATGATACCATTACATCCATGCAGTTAGTGGAACTTTTTATTATCCACGTATTTTCCAAGCATGGAGTTCCGTCCCATGTAACTTCCAATCGAGGATCAGAGTTCGTGTCTCACTTCTTTATATCCCTCAGGAAATCCTTGGACATGAAGTTACACTTCACATCCAGACATCACCCAGAAGGCGATGGACAAACCAAACATGTCGATCAGACATTGGAACAATACCTCTGTGTATATTGCAACTATCAACAGGACAATTGGAAATCCCTGTTACCACTTGCAGGATTTGCTTACAACAATGCACCTTTAGCCACTACTGGCATTTCCCCATTCTTTTCAAATAAAGGATATAATCCCAATATTAGAGTACACCCAGAATGAAATCTCGCCTCTGCCCATGCTCAAGAGTTCATCATAGACCTTCACAAGCTCCACAAGGAACTCTGGACTGCAATAACATCCGCCCAAGAGCAATACCAGCATTCAGCAGACAAGAACTGGATCCTGCCACCCAACTTCAAAATTGGTGATCATGTTTTTGTCAAAGCTCAATTCTTCGGACTACCCATCCATCAAAGAAACTTGCTGAAAAATATTTAAATCCATTTGAAATAATAGCACAAGTAGGTTCAGTTTCTTGGACCCTACGGCTTCTGGATAGCATGCACGTGGTACACCCGGTATTTCATGTTTCTATACTAGAACTTCGTACTGCTAACAATATCCCAGATTGCATGCAATCTCCACCTCCTCTGGTCATTATTGACAGAGAACCCGAGTTTGAAATCTCACAAATTTTAGATTCGAAAATTGATAAGTATTGATACACTTGTAAACTGCTTTACTTGGTCAAGTGGACGGGTTACGAGGGCACTGATGAAGAGACTTCATGCATTTTGGCCACAGAACTCGGTAATGCCATGGAGATTGTTACTGACTTTCACACAGCTTACCTGCTCAAACAAGGACCACTATCCTCACTCTGACCACACTCCATGGACCCCGTGTTACGATTGGATTCATTTTCATTTTTCCCTGTCGCCCTATGTCTCTCTTTGCTTTGACAGGTTTCTGACATGTTTTCAAGTCCTAGTGGATTTTCCCATAGACTTTTTATGCTTTTCACATTTTACTTTTATTTTCAAAAATTATTAAACTTCATTATTTAATTTAGGGTTCAGTTCACTCTCCAAAAACAGCTTGTTAAACGTATGGTCGAGCCGGATATGACTCCCGTGTTGCCTGCATTCACAGGATTTGTTCCTTGCGGGATAACGAACTTGTACCCCAATTTGAAAGTCGTTAACGGCAGCGCCTGGAGTGGTTTCCCGAGTAATTCAACTAATGATCGCTTTATGGACCCCTTCGAAGATATCTTTGAACAGATCCAGAAATCATTCATCACAAAGCAGATTGCCGCCTACGGCAATTTCCCCCACATCTATACCCTCGATTATTTGCGGAATGTCTCCTCCAATACGTTCAATAGTCTCCGTGCCGCCGATCCTCAGGCCACAATGATGATTCAAGTCTGGCTTTTTTCAGCGATTCCGCTTTCTGGAACCTTGATCGCATTTCTGCGTATCTAGGGGGGGCGCCCATGGGTCTACTCATTTTGGATCTTTATACTGAAGCCCAACCACAATGGTGACTTGCTCCCTCATATTTCTATTTTCTTTACGTTCTCATGTTATCACAGGCAGCGCACATCGTCGTACTTTGGAAGACCTTGGGTTTGGTATGCCTTGCATGACTACGGAGGAAACAAAGGATTTGAAGGTTACTTGAAGAATGTGACGGTAGCGCCGATAGACGCCCTCAACTCTCCGAATAGTTCGATGAGAGGCTTTGGTCTTACCATGGAGGGGCAGGAAGGAATTGAAATGATCTACGACATCTTTCTCGACCAAGCTTGGTCTTCTTCACCACTTAACATCTCCAGATATGTATCGTCTTGGGTAGGCCGCCGTTATCGTATTTCAAAACTACCAGTCACCGTCCAACGAGCCTGGTCCATCTTATCTAATACGGTGTACAATAACACAGACCCTAATACCTAGGCGACTGTTAAGAGTATTTTGGAGCTTGCTCCGGCTTTGACTGGACTTACCAACTGTACTGGCCATCATCCCACAACGATATTCTACGATACCAATAGCAGTATTGTTGTTCCCTTGAAACTTATGGTCGAAGCGAGCAAAGAACACCCCGCGTTGAAAAGGATTCCGGAGTTCTCATATGACGTCGTTGATCTCGGGCGACAATTGTTGGCCAATCGTTTTCTCGAGGCATATCAAAACTTTGTTGCTGTTTATCAAGCGAATGGCTCCACCCCCGATGCAGTCTCGGCAGCTAGCCAACCTCTCCTCACCATTCTTTGCGATCTCGACACCCTTCTTTGGATGAATGTTAATTTCCTCCTAAGCAACTGGATCAAAGCCGCACGTGGCTGGGGCGCAAGCAGCAATGACTCCCAGTATGCCGACTACTTAGAATACAACGCTCGTAATCAAATCACACTTTGGGGACCTGACAGGGAGATCAACGTTATGCATCGAAGCAATGGGCTGGTATTGTGGGACCGTACTACTTCCCAAGGTGGACAATGTTTACAACATATTTGAAGAATACGACGCAGACAGTACAATCATTCGACTCGCAAGTGATCAACGCGCAGTTGCTGGTATTTGGAAAACAGTGGGATAGTCAAATATGGGGGCAACGCAATGGTGAGACTTGGGTGGCGCGGGGAGATACTTGGAAGACAGTTGGGTATTGGCGGATTATGCATAAATTAAATTACCGAAAGAGTACACTATTCAATATTTTATCGTTGATATAGCTTAATGGGGAAATAATACGTCAAACGGAATCCTACGCATACAAATCTTCACGGTCTAGAGCTCCTGGAATAATTTCTTTTGGTCACTTACTCCTGCATAAATAATCTATGTACGATCGACCAAGTATCGCAGTAGCTCGTTGACAGATATATGTCTCGGTGTGCTGGAGTTTGAGTTGATGTGGCGTTGGGGGGGGGGTGGAGAGAGTGGTCGAACAAGGCAGGGCTTTATACATAGGAGGTTGAGTTGTCGCACTGCTCCAACCGAATACAGGCGTGTGCCCTCAGTTTCACTTCATTCCCAGACTATATTCATTAGATGGATTTAATTATAGTGATTAGCCCCTCCATCGATCCATGCCCGCGGATTTTGCGTACTATTGTTATTGGAGGTAAAAAATAGTATATATTGAGCAGGTACCACTGCGAAAATCCTGAATTTCACCTACATATAAAATAAATACCAGCATTTAAATATTCAGACTATATACATAGTTAATATCCTATATTTCCGATAGATATAAACCAGCAGAAAACGTCTTGTGCGTGGTCTATAATTTATTCCAATCGTTTCCAACTACGTCAAGAGCACATCTCCAAGTACATATAATGAATAGAGCGATTTGTTATATGCAAAGAGGAAAATATGGATCCTATTATTTTATTCATATTCCCCTGGATCTTGACATGAACCGTCTGCGTGTCGAGATGGCCAAGTTGACCTTTTGAAACCATAGCGTACATAAACACCACACTGATACCATCACCCTGAAAAATTAAACGTATCTTAGAGCCAAAGTCATTACCAACTCTCGTTCCATCTCTGTAGAGTAAGATTGTAAAATAAAATTTACGAATGGGGGATAATCAAGAAGATTCCCTATTTATTCGAGGAGGGGTTGAACTGTGGTTTCCATATAATCATCTTACTAACCGGTCAATTACGCCCCCAAATGGGCCAAAATTTATTAAATTATATGCTAAATTGAGATGACGTGGTTTTTAATGCGTGATTATAATAGATAAGAGGTGTAGTGTCAGTAAGCATTAAATTGTAAAATTTGAGATTAGAGGACAAAGCAGTATTCACCGTCATGTATTTCAAAGTAAAATGGTTGGTTACAATATAAATCATTCAGGTAGTTTTTTTTTAAACAGCATACATCACGGTGTTGCTTGGGAAATATTCATATTAATAATAATAATAAACTTGACATAACTGGTCAAATGAATTTGAATTTATTTTGGGGGTTGCATTTTTCCTTCTCGACTATGGCATTTATAAGTATGCAGTTATGTAGAAGATACCTCAGTCAATTCCACTATGTCGTGACGACTGAGTTATCTTTTGTTATAGTTGCAACAGGCTGGCAACCAGTCAGAACACCAAGTGCGTCAGAGTTTGCAAGTGTACCCCAGACTGCACTTTGGAGTCCAAATTAATATCCCTACCAAAAGCCAGAACCCCCGTCACATGCCACGGTTTAGTTAGAAGTTGTTGCGCAGGTAAATGAATCTTCCTGAGAAAATGTTTTTGAGCAACGTTTCATCTGCAATTGATTTTGGGTCATGAGTGTGCAGCCACGCAAGATGTTGCTTGGTTTCGGTGTTATGCCGTTTGAGATCGTGTTTTCGGGTGAATGTGATATTGCAATGCACAATTGCAATATCACATTCACGGGAAAACACGATCTTAGACGGCATAACACCCAAACCAAGCAACATTTTGCATCGCTGCATGCTCACGACTCAAATTCGACTGAGGTTAAAACCAAGGGCTGGTGTTGTTGCTCTTGGACGTTCTTGTGAGAAGATTCCTTTAGGAGACATGTGTTGTGATGCGCCCCCTTCTTGTTCATCCGCCTCCAATCCCATGAGCATCTTAAAGGGGAATTGAGGGTGCCACACCCACTGTGCTCTTTGATGACTCTGAACGACTACTCTGTGTGCTTGCTCTAAGAGAGTGTTTAGGGAAAAAATAAATGAAGAGTAGTCAATTGTAACTCATTGCCAATTGCCCTTGTAAAGTGTTGAAACAGTTGAATAACACTTTGCAGAACACCCTGTGAGTGTGATTGGAAAGTAAACACTAAGGAGACTTTCCCACACCCACAGTGGACTATACTACTAGGTGCTTATCTAAGCACCTATACAGGAGGTACCAACCTAAGGTAACTCACTCAATACTGCACCTACAGTGCTGGGAAAAATACTACAAATATCAGAAAAATATGGAGATCATAATAGACTATGTTAGAGCTGTAGTATCATACTCTAACACTCCCACCTGATGAGACAGCTCTATGCTAGTCCCAATAGTTTTCTCAAATATTCCACCTTTGGCTTAGCCAATGGTTTGGTTAATAAATCTGCAGGCATCTCTGAAGTAGGTAGATGAACCACTTTAATCTTCCCACTATCAACTTCCTGCCTTAACCAATATGTCCTCAAATCAAGATGCTTCATTCGACCATGGTGTTCAGGATCTCTGGCAACTGCCATAGCAGATTGGTTGTCAAGGTACAATGTGGATGCAGTCTTTTGAGGATATCCCAATTCCTCAAACAGGTTCCGCAACCATAATACCTCTGCACCTGCTGATACTGCTGCAATATACTCTGCTTCAGTAGTAGAGAGAGTAACAATAGTTTGCAGTTTACTTTGCCAGCTAATGGCTCCAGTACCCATTTTAACCACATATGCACCAGTAGATTTTCCAGTAGATTTATCACCTCCATGATCAGCATCTGAATAGGACACAAATAGTTCCTTGTCATTACTAGGGCCATAGGTCAAACCCAAGTCAAGGGTGCCTTTGAGGTAGCGGAAAAGATGTTTTACTGCTAGCCAATGAGCCTTTCCTGGATTGTGATTGAATCTAGCCAATACACCAACAGTGTAAGCAATGTCTGGACGAGTGGCAACAGCTAAATACATAAGAGACCCAACAGCATGGATGTATGGAATGTCCTTCATATATGCAATCTCCTCAGGGGACACTGGAGCCTGGTCTTTACTCAATTTCAAGTTAGGCACCATAGGTGTACTAATTGGATTGCAATCAGCAAGACCATAATGCTGTAACATGTCCAAAATGTATTGCCGCTGTGATAGAGTAATGGTTCTCTTCTTCCTGTCCCGTTCAATGCCAACACCCAATAAGTAAGTAATTGGACCAAGATCATGCAATTTGAAGTGGCTCTTTAGATCATCTTTGAGCTTCTTGATAGCCTCCTTGGACTTAGATGCAATAGTCATGTCATCTACAAATACTGGTATAATGACTTTGACATCACCCTTTTGGAAGACCCAAATACTATGATCACATAGTACCTGTTTGAAACCCAAGCTGAGCAAGACAGCATTCAACTTCTTGTGCCAGATACGTGGTGATTGACGTAAACCATAAAGTCCTTTCAAGAGAAGTAAAAACTCATCATGAGCACCTTGGTGAAAACCCTCAGGTTGTTGCAAGTACACCTCCTCTTCAGGTTCACCATTTAAGAATGCAGAAGAGATATCTATACTCTCAAGTTCCATATCCTCTAGTGCAGCCAAAGCTAGAACAGCACATAAGGTGGCCCATTTGGCAGTAGGAGCAAAGGTATCAGTGAAGTCAAACCCTGGTCGCTGTGCATAGCCTTTGGCAACAAGACGAGCTTTGAACTTGTCAATTGAGCCATCCTTTTTATGCTTTATTACAAATACCCAATGAGAGCCAATAGCTTTACGACCCTCAGGTAATTTGGCAAGACGAAAGGTGCCATTTTCAAGCAAAGATTGCATTTCAGCATATGCAGCATCATACCATTTGTCAGCATCAGGACTTTTCAAGGCCTCTTTGAGAGTTCTAGGTGCATTATCATTGGCACTAGCCTTGTAAGCAAACTCAAAGGCCTCATCTACAGAGATATAAAGATCTCCTTCACTGGCACCTAGAGCTTCCTCCTCAGACTCCACTGGTTGAGGAGAAGCTGGTACAGAATCCTCTGCTTCATCACTGGACTCAACTACAGGAGTAGATTCTCTATAGTTGTGGATGTTAGCAGGGTAACGCATAGGAGGAACTCTGTTTCTGGGTGGATTGCGATGTGGTTGAGGGGGAGGACTTGGTGAATGCTCAGAAGCAGAATCAGAGCTAGAGCCTGAATCAGGAGCCAAAGCATTACCCTGATCATCTCCCACCTGATTTGGTTCCTGTGGAGCTCCCACCTGAGTAGACCCAGAGGGGCCAGGAATAAACATATCAATGAATTGTTGGGTATCAGGAAAAACCTTAGGAATAGATAGTGGTGGTGGTGATGGTGTAGTCTGCTTAGATAGTCCTGGAAAAACTCTCTCATCAAAAACAGCATTATTACTGACTATAATCTTTTTAGTCAGTGGATTGTAAAATAACCAACCCTTATAATCTGAAGGATATCCAATGAAGACACACTTTTGTGTGTGAGAGCCAAGTCCAACACGTTGATCCTTCTGCATATGTACATAGGCAGTGGATCCAAATACCCTAAGATTTGACACATCTGGTTTTCTGCCATGGAAAGCAGTATAGGGCACAGAATGCTTAAGAGCAGTAGTAGGGGAGCGATTGCATACATAAGTAATTGCAAGAACAGCATGTCCCCAAAAAGAAGGAGGAAGGTGGGATTCAGTCAAAATTGAAGTGGACCCTTCTTCCAGTGTCCTATTAAAGCGCTCAGCCACACCATTCTGGTGAGGCTCACTTCAGATAGTATGCTGCCGACTAATGCCAGCATTTGCAAGGAAAGCATTAAATTCCTTTGATATATACTCTCCACCCTTGTCATCCCTAAAAATCTTAATCGTCTGACCAAGTTTATTTTCAACACTAGCCTTGTATAGCTTAAAAGCCTCAAATACATCACTCTTGTTTTTGAGTAATGCAGTCATAGCATAGCGTGAGGCATCATCAATGAAGGTTACCCAATAGCGAAACCCTTCCAGAGTTTGTGTAGGTAATGGACCATGAACATCACTATGAATGAGTGCAAGTGGTTAGTATAGCGTGTTGTCGCCATCTTATTAACCACTCTGTTCTGTTTACCAGCTAAGCAAGGTTCACAAATAGGATCTGGAGCAATCTGAGAGTCAATCTGAATACCAGTGACCAAATCCCCTGTCATAAGCTTCTTAACATCAGCATGATTCAGATGACTGAAACGACGATGCCAAAGTGTAGAGTCTAATGGACAGGTTGTAACAAGACCAGCATAATCTGTCATAGGTACTGTAATTCCATCTAAATAGGCCTGATTCTGTTCATTGACTGTTGCAGTGAAACACAAAACCTTCTTCTGATAGAAAGACATAGTAGAACCAAAGATAGAAACATGGTAGTTCTTTTTCTTTGTCAAGTACAAGACTGAGAGTAGATTGCTTGTGAGATGGGGAATATGAAGAACTCTTTGAAATTCAAAAATTATATTGCCTTTGCCTTTAGGCTTAAACCGCACAGCTCCTATTCCTGCAGACATAATGATATGTCCATTTGCAACTTGGATAGGAATTTGAAATGGTTTATAGCTTGAAAACCAGTGACGATGTGGTGTCATATGGGAAGATGCACCTGTGTCAGCTGTCCAATCAGAACTAGCATGAACAAGGAGAGCACAAGATGGATCAGAAGAATCAGGAATGCAAGTACTTGCATTTCCAGCAGACTCTGGCTGTTTCTCTTCTGAGACTTTATCAGAGACACTAGCATGTACTTTGGCTACCTTTCTCCTTTTATGCTTCCTCTTCTTCTGCTCCACTTGTTTTAATGCCTTCTTCTGTGCAAATTTGTAAAGATGGCAATTATTCTGTATATGACAGTGACGCTTGCAAAAGGTGCAAGTAGAATATGCCTGATGAAGTTTCAACCACATATCATTAGGAGCATCATTAATATCAATATGACTGCTCTGGATAGATCCAATAGAGCGCCAAATAATACCAGCTGCTTTGTTAGAGCGTTCCAACCAGGATGTAAGTAGTTTAACATCATTCGGCTGTTTTTCTTTTCCAAGGACAATGGAAAGGCAATTCTCCATACGCAATAAACCAATAAGATCATGATTCCAATCCTCATAATTTGACTCTCCCAAAATAACACTATGGTGCTTGTAAGTATTGTTGGATGCCATGATAGATCAATATCCACCAAGAATTTAACTGTGTATCAAGAAGGACTAATTAATTGGAGAAGCAGTTGTAACACCGCCTTGCTCAACAGGGTTACCGTGATGTTGCATCCCCTCGGAATATCAATTACATCCAGTGATTAATCGAGACCATCTTAAAAGGTACCACCTCTCCCCTAAGGAATTCAGATCCAGGGAGCTACTCGAGAACCCTCGAGAACTCAATCGTAACAACGAGGAGTACGAAGTAGAAGCTATAGTAGGACACAAAAAGCATCACAATCAACTCCTTTTCCAGGTTCGATGGAAAGGATATGGACCGGAGGAGGACACTTGGTTAAACGGCAATGACCTTCGTAACGCTCCCACTCTTCTTAGAGCTTACAAGACTATTTATCGAATTTAATGATCATTTCACATCCTTACGACAATAACACTGTTTATCTACTTCTAGCTCTACCCCCCCCCCCTACTTTCTTCCCCCTCGGCCTTTCACTTCAATAACCGAGCGGAGCTTGAAATTAATATAAAATACGTAAATTCACTCCAGAAAATTTTATTCCCCCTATCTCTTCCCTCCACATCAACCTCTCTAATCAGTACACTATGTCGCAGGAGCAACAACCCAAACCCAAGTTCCCCAATTCAAAAGAATACCGCGACCTCAACCTATTAATACCTCTACCACGCCGTCTCGCACTGAACAAGTCAAGCACTCCACGAGTAATTCTGGAACACCTTTGCCAATACTCTCCGCTGCGTAGGGCAACATCACGGGAACGTCCACCAACTCGGGGAACGGAACCACCTTTACTCCATACGCTCCTCTTCCCAGACCCCAATTTCCCAATTTTAAAAGCATACCTCGATCTCAAACTACAGTTCCTTCTGCCCCATCACCTCGAACAGAAACTGTCGAGCACGTGGAGGAGACCTCATCGTCCACGAATCCTACACGGACGGACTCCGTTTCAAAAGCTGCACCATGGTCCTCTAATACTTGGGGGGCTCCCTCGGGAACATGGAGCGAAACCCCACCACCTTCTCGTAGTATTTTCCCTTCTACCGAAGAGGAGATCAGAAAGAAACAGCAGTCTGAGGCCTTCTCCGCACAGGTTCAGGAGGAATTGAAAATGCTTAAACGGAAGAGGAGAGAGGAGTACTTGGAAGGACAGTGGAGGATGGGGGCTAGGGATAATGTCCCTTCAAGGCAGACACGGCAGGAATGGAGGAAAATGGAAGGGCACGAGAATCCTTCAATCATCGCTCCCCCTTCGGGTCATAAATGAACGGATTTCGCTGAAACGGATTGCAGCGACGGGGGCACGCCATGTGTTCGGAGTGTAGGCCAAAAAAGTAGGAAAGGAAAAGATGGGGTCACCTTCTACGATTGGGACAAAGTACGAAGGATCAAATTACAAAGCATTGCATTGCGACGTGGAGATGGAGTTGCATTACCTCCCAGACCCCATTCACACCGTGGACCTCAGGAACGGACCTACCGGATGGGGCCTGGTGATCTTTCATCTGACTCGGAGGACAACCAATCTCGCTACCCCACCTACGACAGCAAGTACCTTGGTGATGACTGCCATGAAGGTTTCCTACTCCCTGACAACATTCACTTCTTCACGAGTGATCCTAACCAACGACAAAAGCTACCAACTTCCGTCAGAGTTTGGAGAGGGTATCATCCAGCAGACTCTGCAATCCCATCCACTTCCTCTCATCTCCCTCCACCTCCGCTGTTCTCTTCCATACCCACATTACAGCGCTTTACACCCTTTTCGGAGCTACCGGGAAGTCTTGTACCATCCTCCGAGCTGCCTTCTCTTCCCCCTATACCACTACCCCTCCCCTTCGCAGGACATTGTCTTATATCACCGTCCTCATCCATACCCAAGCCTCCTCCAGCACCGCAGCCAACCTCACCCCTCCGCATGTCACCTGACCCTCTTGTCACCTCCCACTCTACTTCGACGCCTTTGGTCCCTGCGGTGTCTAACATTCCCCTCACTTCCTTGACACTGCGGAGTCCACCGCCCGCCTCTCCCTACTCCCCTTGCGTTTCTCTGGGAAGTCCCATGCAGCATCCTAACAATATATTAATGGATGTTGATCACCCTATCCCGGAAGTTCTCGCAACGCCTATGGAGGAAGTCCTCGAAGAGCCTCTCTCAGCCATAGACGTCTCCAAGGAACCCCCCTGGCAATGGAAGCCTTCGAGGAGCCTCCCCCCTTAAGTGAAAAAGCAAAAGGGAAACGAAGAACTCAGGCCGACGAGCCCCTTGTCATGGACCCCCCCTCGACCCACTCCATTCGCAGCCCCCCGCCGCAGCCGTCCTCTCCCCTCCACTCTGAGGATACGGCTGGCCCCTCCCGTCCCTTCCAGTCAAGTTGGATGCACGTGTCTATTAATTACCCCTCTGACATCTTCACTGTGGGACGCACATTAACGTGACTGGGACCAACCCTGCGGCACCCCCTTCTTAAAGGGCATATCCAGGGGTATAGCGGGTCTCTCACTTTGTCGGACTGCATGAGCGCATTTTATTTATGCGTCAATGACCCTAAGGAACAGCTGTGTTTAGCGGAGGATATAGAACGGGTGGAACTTTCCATGTTTCAGTCCTTACTTGTCAACTCCTCTTGTGTTCTTCCTGACCACACACCAACCCACTCTGCAGTGGACCTCGTTGACTTGTTGGAGCAACTGTTGCCGGATTCGGACACTTCGAGAGGAATCCCCTCTGGGGGAGACATGAGCTCCACACCGCTCATCACTCCTACCCCGCCATCACTACACCCTCGACCCCCTCTCCTTGCCCGTATAACTGACGCTTCCGCTGATCGTGTTCACGCCATAATTTGAACGCGCCAGAAGGCCTACAGTCGTTGGGTCTCGTCGATCCAAAAACTGGATGGGTTGACATCCGCCAATGATGCTTCGAGGCAGGAGGACATCGCTCTTTCCTTTCGTGCCAAGTGTCTTGCCTGGGGCAACGCTATCCTACACCTTGGGGGTTCATCACAGGATGCATGGGGAGGAGTTCCAAGTGTCCTTCGACATCTTCTTTGACATAGCTCTTCGACCTGGGGGGCACTGTGAGAGGTCTGGCGAAATACACTCAGGAAATATAGTTGGATGTGCTCTTACTATATTTCCTTTATTATTTCTATTTTCTCTCCTTCATGATATCTATAATTAGTTCGACGACCTATGTATGCGGTACATCGACTCTTGTGGGCGCACACACGGCAGACTTATGTATTCTAGCGCCCGTAGTTTAGAACTCAGACACTTTTTACACTGCAACCACGACTTACCCAGACACCCATTAGTGTCCTGTAAGTTGTGATTGGTGTATCATCTCGACCATCACAGACAGGCTTTAGCTACTCATTCAAACTGAGTTTCGAACTGTATCAGTCGAAACTCAATCCCTATCTCAACTCACGTGGACTACATCCACGTGTCAGGAACCGGAAAACCCGCCAGCCTCCGGGCCCCCGGACCCCATCCTACATGCTCCCGACCCTCTATATTGTATAGTAACAACCGGAGTTACCACGGGACCCTGTACATCAACTCGTTTATGCCTGACTCTCTGTACGCACCCCACCTGTCTGCACCTAACCCTCTATGTCTCATACACCAGTCCTCGGACTCCCCGGACTCCGGACTCCACCCTACATACACCCGACACTCTGTGTCTTATGTACCAGTCAGCGGACTCCGACCGGACTCCTGGAACCCCTCTAACAGAGCATAGAACCCCGCTCCTGTTATCTGTCTCTGCATCTCACACACCAGTCATTGGAAAACCCACCGGACTCCACCGGACCTCCTGCACATCAAGCCTGTCTATACCCGACACTATCTTGTGCACCAAGTCACCGGACTCTGACCGGACTTCCGGAACCCCTCTAACTGAGCCCCGCTCCAGTTATGGTTAAATGATCTGTCATGATTCGTTCTCCGCTCCCGTTCCGTTCCGTCCCTATTCCCAGTTTAGTATTTACTTGTTTCGTTTTATGTTTAATAGTTCTGCCTCTCATTAATACCGGATTTGGTATTATTACATTTCACAGTCTATATAAGTCCGCTATATTCATGTACTTAGAATCCAGTTTCAATCTCGAACTAGTTTTCCCCCGAACAAGTTTGATCCTTGAACAGTCTCTAGTCCTCTTGTCTGTCTGCACACTCGATTCCTGGAACTCCCACGGGAACTCCGGAATCTATATCTTCCTGTATGCATTCTGTCAGCTCGAAATATGGACACCCGAATGAGTGTACGAGGGCGCAGCCTATAAGCTGAAGCCAAGTCCATCTCAGTTGTATCACCAGACTTTCTGGTAATTATTCTGATATCACCGTTCCTTGTACTAATAATCCCTGGAACTTTCCGGGACCTATTACCCGGGGACTCCGTGGGACTATTCCCGGAAGCAAGTGTGTGTTCGGATAGTTACCGGAAACCTCCGCGGGACTATCCGTGGAGCTTTGTTCGGGAACTTAACACCACGCTACTCTATTATTCAACTCTCTAACTACTCTACTTGCACTCGAGCAGTTGTCCAGAATCGCACTTAACCAGTCGATTCTGCTTATTCGTTCTAGCTATCTACCTTACTTTAGATAGCTACTTCTCTCTACCGTATTGAACTAAGTAGTCAATACGTGTTCAGTCCGTATTAGACTTAGACAGTCAATACATCGTGGTATCGTACTTCAACGGTCGATATTCTTTGTATATAGAACGGTTAGAACTTCTACCACTCTTCACACTAAGTTTGGTGTTTACTTATCTTGTTTCATTTTTGCTAGTTTAGTTTTCATTATTACTGGATTTGGTATGTTTTACATTCCACAGTCTATATAGTCTGGCAGATGTTGTACATACAATCCAGTCAGAAAATCAGCTTAGATTCCCCCTAGTAATCTCAAGTATATTTTCCACTCTAAACTCCTCTTTGAAACACACTGCTTTACCTCATTGGAGCCCACAGGCTCTGACCCATCTATCACTCAACCTCCGACTTATCTATCTCGACCCTCTGACCTCACAACCCACAAACCCCTCCCAGACTCCGTGGGATTCCCGTCTGCCCATTTGAAATTGGACAAGACAATCTTGCAAGGGCACAGCCTATAAGCTGAAGCCAAGTCCTACTGGCTTTCCCATGGGTTTCTCTGGAAACCCTCCAATAAGCTCTGTGTATGACTCATAACAGTCACCCACTAGCCAAGGATTCCTTAGACTTTTCTCTTCAGACACCCTCTGCTAGGTGAGTAATACTGTACTCTACATATATATAAATAGATAGGTATATGTAAGACTTCAGATTCCCTCTGCTAGTGCCACAACTCGGTCACAGTGCGAGTCAGTGCAGTCTAGATAGTTGCCATTACAATATGTTGCTGCTTGGCTATCTATGCTTTTGTATCAAATTCTCTACCTCATCTGGGCCTTCAGAGGATTGTGGCTAAAGGTATGTATTTCCTGTTGTGTACACTCTCCTATATATTCACAGCTTTCCTTTCAGTACTAAATCCCTCTTGACAGCTGTGAGACAAGGAATTGATCTGATTGATTTCTCTTAGTGGCTGTTCCATATTCTTGAAGGTTATGACTTCTGCAACGCTCATCAGGGGTTTTTTTATTTTCAGGTACGAAATGAGTTATAAAGAGAATATGATCATAAATCAGAATAGGAATTTTACTGGCTCATGTCTATGCCATCATGCCTTCACAGTGGCATCTGTTCTCATATTTGGGGATTGTATTCCTCTCTAGTGAGAGGGCATTTTCATCTGGTGGCATTACACTCACATGCCATCAAAACTGTTTAAAAAATGACATTGTTGAAGTGCTTCAAGTTGTCAAATGTGTGATTTGGAAGGACCTCCTTATCCATCCTCAAATGCCTTATTCTGTATTGGGGATGGATATTGAGAGTGACGAAGAAATTGAAACAAGTTTGTGCTGGAGATTTGGGCTAGTGGGGATTTAGAGGCCATATTGCTTGAAGTTGAGCTATCCTATATCCATTTATAATGTTTTGAGAAGTTTATTTGATTTTATTAATAGACTACAAGTTTACAAACCCCATCTTGTACCATCTCTACCTGTGGTCTGGGCCTAATCCAGGCCAAGCCCAGCCCAAACCGTCTTTTAAAGCCCAGCCTGAGATATTGAAAGACCCAAGCCAGGGCTTTCAGGTCAGGCTGGGCCTTGCCAATCACTAAAAATGAGACACTGTCAATTGGTTATTGCTGTTTGCATAATTCATGGTAGAGTCCAAAATCTTCATTTTTTGCCGCCATTTTGAAGTAAGAAGTTATAAAGGGCATATCTCCTCAAATACTGTGATTTAGATCAAGTGTAATAAATGAAATTTGATCTAATATATTTTCTCTTATTTCCTATGGTGGTACTATATTGTCACAAAAAGTATGCACTGCTGGTGCTGCCAGTATGATTACCCCACATGAGTTAGACAGTTTTCCAAGAAATGTAGTGGTTTAAATAAATGATGACCTTTTAATTCCCAATTGTGACATTATATTGATACTCTTTACAGTTGGAATAAGCAATCTATGAGTTCAATGTTGTATAAAAATGGTTTCACTTTGTCACACAGTCACAATTCGTGCTGTGACAGTTCTTTTTTTTTTTTTTTTTTTTTGTTATATTTGTATCCCGCTTCAAGCAACAATGGCTAACTGCGGCTAGGGGGTGGAAAGGCCCCAGAGAAACTATGCTACGGTGGTAAGAAGTTCCGAAGCAGTTCCTCTCCTCATCATGCTCACTATGCCAGTGTGACAACGACCCTTGTCCGATGACTTATAGTGGACTCTTATATTCATGACAAAACACTTACCTATATCCAAAATTATGGAATACACAGGTCAGCAGCATTGAACAATTGAACATACATATATTGTCTATCTATAAGCACACTGGACAAGTTGTCCACTCCCCTAGCAGACGCAAAGGGTGGAAGTCAATACTTGATGAAGGCAATTGAGAGGTGAGTGCTCATGTAGATGTTCATATTATAACTACCTGATGTTATTTTCTAGTTTCTGCTTGGTTCAATCACAAAAGCATCTGACATTTACCTGGATGAGCTGAAGGAGAGCCTAGAAGATATGTGTGGCACTTCAGAGGTATGTGCTTTATTACTACTCATTTAGTAGTGTTAGCAGGTGGTGGCTATGAATCAGCCTCTGGAACCTCTGATGGTCTTTCTAGTGCCTCCCATAATTGTAATTGGATGTAGTTTCTGAAGAACCACTGCCTATACGCTGATGAAAAATGTAGGAGAACTAATAGAATACGCAAGCGCCTATCCCAAAAAGAAATTGCGTTAGAGGCTAAAATACGTCAATTTTCATTTATTACACTTGATCTAAATCGCAGTAATTGAGGAGATATGCCCTTTACAACTTAAAACGGCGGCAAAAAATGAAGATTTTGGACTCCGCCATGAATCAAACAGCAATAATAACAGGTAATAAAATGTACTGTCACACGGATGACCTCGTCCTCATACACGCTTCGCTATGTTATTTCAACGATTCTGGTCAGTCCTCACTCTGCCCTGCTCTTCTCCTTGGGTGGCCCTCTTATCGAATGGGAGCTATTCACATTCATCACTCGTTGGTTCATTAGTCGGCACGTTACATTATCTCTCCGTTTCTGCATTCTCACATTTTGCTCGTCGTTCGTGATGCCTTTGTCTTCGCTGCTTTCTCTCTGCGGTTGGACGACTGCTCATTGCAACAAGCATGGCTGGAGGTTTTAGGTGTGTTTTGATGCATTGATAACCATCTCTCACACTTAAACATCACCCATACCCCACCCAGTCCGCATATCGCATATCACTGCCATACAACCGAATCTCAGCCAGCAGCACTGTTGCTTTAGCACTTGTGATAAAACACTACACCGATTCTCTGTCAAGTATCACGACAGCGCCAAGACTACCAGCAGCAGCATGGACCGTCTCCCACACATCTCTGCGGCCTTTCGTCCCGCCGTCCGCCGCCCTGCCACCATTACGTTTCGGCGTAATGCTGCTGCCACAGACTCTGCTCCCCGGCTCGCCCGCGTGGGACCTCCTGCTACTGCTCAGCCATCATACCTTTGCGCACGCACTTGCCGATTTTTCGCACTTTGTAGAAACATTACTGGTAAAAGAACGGGGTGGCCGATGCGGGATAATGGCGGTTTCGAACGGCGTCTGCAAGTCTTCGTCGATGCGATTGACCGTCGCGGAAAGAGAAATGACAAGATAGGCATGGAACTACATATACGTACGGATTTAGGTTCACGAGAGAGGCTGAATGGATGTATTGACTTCCTGGTGAGTTTCCCTCAGCCATATATCATTATACCACAAATTGAATGTATCTTTTTTGTTCTTGGAATATCTTGCAAATTGTAGAGCCCTATGGACGAACGCACCTCATGGCTGCAACACGCATATCCAACACACACCACTATGCCACCTCTTCCCAGCTCTTGAGAACGTCCCTGTTATCCCTGTTATCCCTCCTTGAACACGCTGCACCGCCTATGGTATTCTGCGTGTCAGCATACAGCGGAGTGGGCGCCCGGCGACGTGGCCAGAGTGACGTCCGAATTGTTTGGCAGCGACATTCGCGTGTACGCCTTTACGGACAACATCCACGAGCGCGAGGCACGGTACCACAGTTTTGAGCTGGACGAAGTGCGACATTTGCCGTCTAGATTTACCATAGTAACGTTGTGGTCACATAAAACTTATAAATTGTCCTGTTTTCAGGCCCTCACCTTCGTCTCACCTTCAACTTCAACTTCGCTTTCGAGTCACCCTCATACTTCGACTACTTGTCTGTGCCTCTGCCGTTTGCCTTTACTTTCACTTTCACTCTTTTGACTGACCCTCCTCTTCACCTTCAACGTATCCTCATCACTGCCCTCATCGTCAGATTATCTCCACCCTCCCCTTCGGCTCCATTTCCACATTCTCCATAAAGGTACTTATAGTTTGTTCATTTATTTATTTTATATCTTGGGCCGAATCTGATGTGATGAAAGAACCAGCATTGCTGCTGTGTCTTTTGTCACCGGGTAACATATGCATATATGGTAATACGAGAACTATGAGTATTCCGGATTGCCAGCTATACGTGTAGTCTCGTTGCTTATGGTGTGAACGTCATAACATATTTTTTATATTCTTCCTGGTCAAAGGGTCAGGGGATGGATGATGGATAGTGTCGGCCAGATGGAGGACTGTGTTTTCAAGAAGTTCAGGTGCTGTGGTGTTTTCAGTGACACCGCAGCACTGGCAGGGTTTGGCGGTGAGGTTATCTATAATACCAATACTGTGCTTGTTACTTATATATTATTGTTTACTTGCGAAATGGCTTGTAAATATAAAAATAAATTATTAAATATAAAGCTATTCAGAATGTGATATAGCGGCCCTAGAGCATCTAGGAACAAGTTAGGTAGCCAGTGGACACCGGGATACATCAAGTTGTAAAAAAAAATACCACTTAGTTCGCCAATTTTAAGCCATTTTTTTGCCCGTGTTCACGCCTCTCTCAGGATACTTCAGGCGACGCAGTCGACCCATTATAATACTCGACAGCGACGGTGGCTTCCACCAGTTCGAACACACGCGTCCAACAGCCACGAATACGACCAAGAGGTCCGTTGTCTTTTTTGCGCGATTCACGACGACAGATGACCCATAATATAAACTTCTAGATGCTTCTCCGCCTTTCCGTATCTTTTCTCGCTCCCCTTCACCTAGGGAACATCCCCAGAGACCTTCTGGTCCGGTCATCGTACCCGCCGCCCCAATCGTAGCGCAGGCTGGACTTCCACAATTCGCCCACGCCCAGGAGAAGCTGCTCCTTCGAGAGCCCGCCCCCTGTCTGACGAGCCTCCCCAGCCAGGCAGGAGCGCTAACGTGGTCCGGCATCATGGGAGGCCAATGGCGATATTGCCGGGTGGCATAGCATCGAGGCAACTGGTGGGGATAATCGGAAGAACATCCATCTCGGTGACGGTGTCGTGTCACTTGGGAAACGGATGGTTGGAATCCGTCCTAGATACCAACCAGAGACACACGACAATAACCCACGCGGTGCATCCGCCTCATCTGTTGAGACTTTCACCCGTTGCAGCTGTGTTGTCGCTTCATTCTTTACAAACAACCCCCAGGTGCAACCCCACCCAACGAAGAGGTCGGCTGTTTTTTGCGCGATTAACGACGACAGATGACCCTATTGTAAAAGGTCGCAACTTGTAGACGCAGTGCCACTCAGGAAACTCCTGAGTGCGAGTAGAGGAGTGCGAGTAGAGGAGTGCGAGTAGACTAACTCTGTTGTTTTTTACTATCATACAATACCTATTTACTTTATACTAATCTACGTCCATTGTTCTATATAAATGAGTATAACAATGGGCATATATATCCACAGTCGTGTGCCACTTATAATAAGGGGCATAATAGGAATCTAATAATAGATTCAAGTAGTCATTGTGCTCGGAGGTAATTCGACCGTTATTGTTCCCTCTTTACAACACTCCCCCTCAGTCGAATTATCAACGAGTCCAAGTCGTGATATTAAAGTGTTGTGTTGATCCCGTGGTAGTGATTTCGTGCAAACATCGGCAAGATTATTCTTAGTGTTCACTTCATTTACACTGAACTGTCCCATCCATAATTTTTTCTCGGATGTAGTGGTATTTAATATCGATGTGTTTTGTCCTCTTGTGATAGACATTGTTTGAAGCAATTGAGCGGGCACCAAGTGAGTCACTAAAGATATTAATTGGGAAGTCAATGTCGAAATAGAGCTGTTGGAGAAGGGATGCAATCCACTGTGCATGTTTAGAGAATTCGGTGAGGGCCATGTACTCTGCTTCGGTCCAAGAGAGTGCGACAGTGCGTTGTCTCTGAGTGGCCCAGGTTACCGCCCCTCCTGTGAGCACAAATGTGTATCTTGTAGTTGATCGACAACTGTCTTTATCTCCTGCCCAGTCAGAGTCACTGTACCCGACCAGTTCTGTAGAGTCATTTTTTCCATATGTAAGTTTGCGATGTCATGTCGTGATGAGGTATCGTAGGGTGTGCTGAGCAGTGGCTAGGTGAGCAGATGTGGGGTTCGATCCATATTGTGATAGCTTGTTCACAGTATAGCATATATCTAGTTGTGTCCCTAGCATGGCATACATGAGGGACCCGACAAGTTGTTAATAATGTGACCAAGTCGTAAGATCGAATCCTGTCTCTGTATTGGATACAAGATTGGTTCCTGCAGGAAGGGGGGTGTATGCCAGCCGGCAGTTCTGCATATTGAAGCGATCAGCGATACGTTGTATGTAGTAGGTATGGTCTATCGTGATAGTCCTTTTCAAACGGTTGCGGGTAATGTGAAGCCCCAGGAATTGTTCGATTTCCCCTAGATCAGTATATTTATACTTGGAACCAATGAAAGCTTTCACATCTTGAATGTTTTTTGAGTTGCCAAAAATCGCCATGTCATCAACATATACTAGGATAATCGTAAACTCTCCCCCTTCATTGTGACTCTTGAAAAAGATGGAGACATCCCCTGAAAGTAGCTTACTGTATCCGAAGCTTTCTAAAGTCCCTTGCAGGTCCTCATGCCATTGGCGCCCTGCTTGCCTCAAGCCATAGATCGCTTTCAGGAGACGACATACGAGTGTTTCCTTCCCAGGTACTGTGAAGCCTTGCAGTTGATCCATGTATATTTCTTCATTGAGATTCCCATTTAGATAGGCTGACTTGATGTCAATTCGGTGGATATCCCAGTCATAGACAGCTGCCAATGATAATAAAAGTCGTAATGAGTCCAGACGAGCAGCTGGAGCAAACGTTTCCTCATAGTTAATTCCTTCAGTTTGTGTGAACCCTTTCGCAACAAGCCGGGCCTTATATCTTGTGACTTCTCCCTGTGTATTTCATTTCATCACATACACCCATTTGTTCTTAATGGTGGTCCGGCCTTCTGGTAGACTGACCAGCTCCCAAATCTTATTATCTGCTAGTGATGTGATTTCTTCATTCATAGCTTGCTGCCAAAGGTATGCTTCGGGTGTCTTCATGGCATAAGTGTAGGTGCTAGGATCTCCAGTTGGTGTAATACTCGCAGCAGCTCTGAAGGCCTCTGAAGAATCATCCCAGGCATTGGCAACCCAGAGGCGTAACCCTTCTTGTATGTGTTCCTGATCAGGGTGTGCATTCATTTGATCGTTTCACCGTATGCCCCAGTTCGGTCTGGTGGACCTACGAAGTGGTGGAGGTGGCTCTTCAGGCAGAGGTGTTGGAGGGGGTGCATTTGAGCGTGGCGATGTAGGTGTATGCACACTTGTATGTGGTGGTATGTGATCTTCATCGTCACTCTCAGGTAATAAGAGGTCAAGTAGTTCAGTGTTGCTGTGTGGGGTCACAGATGATGGTTCGGTTTGGACAGGATTGATTGTGTGAGGGCAAAAAGGGAAGATACTTTCTTCAAAGGTAACATCAGTTGAAGCTATGAATCTTCGTGCCATGGGGTTCCATAGTTGATATCCTTTTTTAGTTGGTTCATAGCCTGTGAATATAAGTTTTTCTGATGTAGCAGCAAGTTTGGTTCTTGCTGTTGTAATGTGCCTATATGTGAGGCAACCAAAGACACGGAGGTAAGATAGGTCAGGCAGATGGTTAAAGAGCCGTTCATATGGGGGAATATACTCATTGACTCGTGAGGGTGCACAATTTCTTACGTGGGTGGCCGTGGATACAGCACTCTCCCAAAAAGTGTTTGGCAACCTGGCAGATTGTAACATGGCCCAGGCAGCTTCCGCTATTGTCCTATTCGCTCTCTCAGCTATGCCATTTTGCTGTGGTGTGTGGTGTGTGGTTGAGTTCATGTTTTATTCCTTTTTCTTCCAAGAATTTGATGAAGTCTTTCAATAAAAACTCCCCCCCTTGATCAGAATGTATGGCCTGTATGTCTGTTTGAAAGTGGGTCAATATATATGCAGCAAAAGACTTAAATGTGTTAAAGGCTTGATCTTTGGTGCGCAAGAAAAATGTCCATTTAAAGCATGTGTAATCATCGACAAGCATGTAGTGATAAGAATTCCTTTGTATAGATCCTGTGTTCATTGGTCCTGAAGGGTCCATGTAGACTAGTTCAAAGGGGTTTGTTCTCCTTGTATGCCTAGATTTAAAGGTCTTTCTCGTGGATTTTCCAAGTAAACAGCCTTCGCGTGTAGAGAGCCTGTGCACAGAAGTGGAATCTATGTGATCGCTGAACTTCTGAAGAGTTGTCCAGGAGAGGTGTCCCAACTGGGCGTGGAGAGTCTCAATTGGGATTTTCTTCTGGAGTGAGTGAACTGTAGGCTGTGAGGAATAAAGTGTGATCCAGTATTGTTGTCCAATTAAAATCCCTTTTGTGCATGGAGCAGAATTCTTGCTGAGAGTAACAGTGTTTGTGAAAAAGGTAGTAGAGATGCCTTTTTCTCCTAGTTTCCATATTGAAATGAACCTCCCATTAATGTTGGGGAAGTGTAGGACATTTGTTACTGTAATTTTTTTTTCAATCCCTTCGATTTGTGTGGTGGCTGCAACTGTGCCAATTCCAATGTAGGAGATTCATGTGGTCCCATCTGCCAGGCAAATGTTTTCTGGTCTTGGCAGAGCTCGGTATTCTGAGAAGTCCGATATTTCGTGAGTGATGTGATGTGAGCATCCTGAATCTAACATCCATTTGGTTTCACATACCCAGGTGGTAGGGCATGGTAGACAGGTCAGACTGCAAGAGAGAGATAAAGAGATATGTATAGAGTTGGACCCAGGATCCAGCAGGTTTTCCAGGCTTAACAAAGAATTGGAATACCAATAAAAGTCCCAGTGGTCATTCAACTTTGCATCATGTAGGATGTAATATGAAGAATTGTTTCCCATGATTTTTTTCACAATATGAAAGTCTGACACAGATCAAATGTTCTCAACAAATATCAAAGGAGTAATTGAATGTCTTCAACTCTGTTGAATATGAAATTGCCTCTTTTAATGAAGTATTAATTTGCCCATAGATGAATTATGAGGCTAGTTAGGACACAAGAGTCTCATGATCACTGAGGCTGCAGCCTTCCAACCACTGTCATACAGAGGGAGGGTGTACAGCCACAGTTGTTACTCTCAATAATATTTATTCAAGTATGTCATATTTTAGTATTTAACTGCCTAGTGTTTTTTGTAGTATACCTCATCTGTATTTGGGTTCGAAATGGTAAAAGTAAGAAATTGAGGGGGGGGGGAGTCAGATAGATAGCTGCTAGTACTCAATGAGCATGTCGGTGATTGTCTCAACGTCCAAATCCTAAGTGACTAAGCCTCTCGAATAATTTCGTAATAATGTAGGATTCAGCCTGCCCTGGGTCGGGGTTATCAGCTAGTCCGACATGACCACCGAGATGCGTGCCCACTGCACTTCCCCTAGATTTCAAGATTTCAAAGAATCAAACTGAGTATTTACTACTTTGCTTTGTATTCAAGTATTTCTGATTGACGCCACAACGTGGCATGATTTTGACACGGTTCCGCTGATCCGGTACGTCTCCGAAATATCGGAATTTATAATAGGGTTTGAATCCCCATTGGGAAATGGAGACAAGAAAATTGACGCTATGGTCAATCGTTTCCGTCGATAATGGATATGTAATGAAATGTATTTTCAGTCAGCAGGCTGTCGATGTTGACAGTCGGCACGGCCCCCCTGTCGCACAAAGGAAGAGCCGAGTCTCGCTCAACTTCCGCAACACTCAAGGGTATGCTTAAATAGGGAATGCAATCGCCTCAACATACTACCAGCAGAGGACTTCACCCATTCTTCGTCTCTCACATACAATGACTCTCCCCATAGCAATCATTGCAGGGATTCCAACTCCAGACACGCCGCTCGTTAAAGCAGCCTTGCGCATGCTCAAGCAGAATCCCCTCCGTGGCTTTTTAACCATGTTGTTCGATCTTGGCTTTTTGCCTTGAAGCTCGTTCAAGCAGAAAATGCACTTATTGACGAGGAGACCCTGTCTGTAGCAGCATTGCTACATGTACGTCAAGTTCCC
>WHVD01000295.1:0-61848 GCA_015178975.1 Hysterangium stoloniferum | reverse complement strand
TAAAAGCAGCTGACCTTCCAAAGCGCCCAAGTAATCAGGGGATCCTAGCGAGACCTCTCGGATAAGTTTGTCGAGGTCCATTTAGTGCTTTTGACGGGATTACGGTTTGCTGTACCCCTCTTTCTCAAAACATGAATTAAACGCCAGCCCCTTTCCTAACTATGTGAAGGGTGGCTTTCAATCGTGCTTTCTGACGGTTATCGTGGACCTTGCGTCATATGTGGTGGTACGGGTACAGAAGATAACTGTCGTTGATGAAATGACTAATGCTCCGAGATTCTCACAGGGCAGAGAACATTTGGGTATGGGAGATAGAGATGGTGATTGGGCCACAGCTTTGAATGAATCCGTATGCCGCTGTATTCATGCATAGGTTCATTTGAAAATATGTTGCTGAATGCCGCGATCTAAATGTGATGATGCTTTCAAGTTTCCTAATATTGCTCCGCAACTTCTGGGAATCGTGTTCATTTTTGCAGTCCTGACCTGCATTGGCGGCGTTGGAATAATTCGCAAGGGCTTAAAGGAGGACTGTTTCGTATAAAACTATCAGCAGCCGCAATAATGAGATGAGGACTTGCCATTCCCAGGATTGTTGCCGTTGAAGGCTCTTCGTTTCCATAGTTCCCTCAATATGCATATTCTGCCCTTCAAGCTCCGCGTTTGTGAAAAATAACTTCAAAAAAGGAAGATTATTTCGATAGATTACAGGGTCTTGTAATCTCGTTCCCTGAAGATGCGCACAAGATGTACTGTTTCATCCTCCAGATAGGTTGAGACGCTGCGTCCTGGTTAGCCAGTGTTCACTAAACTGGTAACTTCAGATCACACCTGTCACACAAACTCCTCCTATGTCAAGCTGTAGTGGTCACGGCCCAACCTAAGTCGTCATAAGAGATACGCGCGTTCTAACTACCTTTAAGTTGCATTGTCGGCCTTGAGCCCGCGCTTGCTAGTATGATCGTTGTGCTCCCGGCGAGGAGAATGGTGGGGTTTGGTTACACTTCAGAACGATGATAGGAAAGAGGTGAACGCAGTGACAACCGTTGAGGACGCCTACTTTTAGTGTCAAACAGAAGCGAAGGTCATTAGCATCAATGATAAGATAGTCGACAAGTACGGCACAGTCACGATCTTCATACCTATCGTTAACTATAATGATGAACCATGCCCATCGACCAGTATTTGCTCTTCTCTATATTAGTTTCGAACATCCACAGAACGACCAGATCGGCCTTTGACGTCCCGAGACATCCTCGACATCATTCGTGGGAAAGCGTGTCGTGGTGTTTGGCGCAAGACGTTACGTCACAGGCGATCGCTACACAAGAAGTCGAAGACAAGTTTGCTATTATAATACAGCTTATAATCTGCTGTACCTCTAGCGTATGTGTAAGCGCATGTCAGGCGTTCAATGTCACGGATAGGCTCTATACTCACCGAATGTTCCCGGGTGATCTCCGTTCTAATTGACACCTGTGTCGCGAGAAATCGTTCAACGTCTTCGGATCGAGGCATCATGGTTACTGGGAAAACTGAGCACTGGCCGGCGCGATGAAGAGTTAGCTGAGGAGGAAGTTTAGGATTGAGCGTACATTATCTTCGCAAGGGAGGTTATACGGCCTTAAAGAGAGATGTGTGTGGGGAGAAAACAGCGTGTACGACACTGACCAACATGATAGATGTTAGATAGGAACGCGTAGCGGAGGCAGATCAGCAACCATGAAGCCAGAAGCGAGGTCACCGCAACCAACGAAGATATAATAGTGCGTATCCACCATATTGGTCACGTATATGTTGAAGGATGATGCAGTGATGAGACCCCCCAGGACGATCAAGAAAAGGCAAGTTTAAAGGACAAATGCGTAGATGACGGGAAGTGTATAAAGCGCAATGTGGGAGACTTGATGAAGGACAGATAGCTGGCATCAGAGTCTCCACATGATGCTATGTCTTCAATTGAGCTCGTGAGTTCATGTTGTTGAGCACTTGGAATATTTCGTCATGGCTACATGGGCATAGGGAAGAATAGCATGCGATCAGCATTTTCGAGAGACAAAGGGGACTGCATGAAATTATGTGAGAAATGCAGATGAGCAAACAGAAAATGAATAGTAAGACGATCGACACACCTAGCTCACAATGCTCCTTCGCAAAGACTTCCCGGCATGCATTACTACAAAAAATATCGGTATCCTAACGTACTACTATGTGAAGTTACGCACTTTAGTACAAAGATAGCAGCATCTTGTCGGTCGGCATATAGTTGAGTTGAAGGGACTATGTGATGCAGAAGGCGTGACAGTGTCACAGGTATTGCCATATCAACGTGTTATCTCTCTACAACGCATTCCTGAAGCTATTGGAAGAAAGAACTTGAAAATTAGGTAGCTACATCTTGTTCCATATAAAGGGAGTGTTATATTTAATTCTTCTGCTTCAGATGGAATCAGAAATTGTGAACTATACTCGTGATCGCACGGGTTCTGGACTGGGCATTAAAGTGCTCGTCGAGGGCATCTCCCCTACTGTCGAGTATGTCATGCTAACAATGTACCTGTGCTTACCCGCTAATGACAATTCTGGCAGCATCGTCGCCATCCACGGCCTAGATGGACATCGCGAAGGCTCTTGGACAACCGACAATGGAATACTCTGGCTTAGAGACCTATTGCCCCAACGATTACCTCACGCCAGAATTGCCACGTACGGCTATCATGTATCCACTGGTAGTCAATCAACCAAGATAGACGAGACATTGTATGGTCATGCAGAAAATTTTATTTCGCGACTCGCTTTACTTAGGAACAATACAACTACCACAGTGAGTTTCTTTTATTTATGGGGAATATTTATTAAGTTATGGCTAGAAACGTCCCATCATATTTCTTGCCCACAGCTTAGGTGGCATTATTCTCAAATTTGTAGGTGTTTAATTTCGAACTACTATGTTTTGAGTTCAAACTAGGCTGTGCGCGCGTAGGCTTTGATTCATGCCAATCAATGCAACAAATCTCACCTTCCTTATCATAAAGAAATAATGCTGTCCACGAATGGGATACTGTTCTTTGGGACCCCGCACCAAGGGACAGCTGTTGCACTCTCTGCCTCCCAAATGCTGCGCGTGCTTCTGCCAGTCGATGAGAATACTATCCATAAATTGTTACGAAACTTGGGAACCAATTCAGAGATGTTGGAAATACAGTTATCTCAGTACAACGGGATCAGTGCTCGTTTCAACACGAAGTTTCTTTATGAAACATATGAAACTGGCCTACATGATGGTACATACAGCTTTGTGAGTGGCTCAAATAGCACTATTTGATTACCACCTGCTCACAGGGAGTCAGATTGTGCCAAAGTCCTCTGCTATTGTTCCAGGTGCACGGAATACTGAAGCTATTGGGCTGAACAAGAGTCACATGGATATGATAAAATTTTACTCAGCTGAAGATGATGATTTTATTGTAGTGGTCTCATTGTTGCAAAGTATGAAATGTGATCTTAAACTGGAGCTGAAATATAGAAGGGACACTAGCCGGTATGATGGTATAGTATCTCTTTTGCTTGTAAAGCTCTATGTTCTTATCCAGCTCATCAGATATTCTGAATAAGGGTCCATCTTACAGGGCCAAACTTTTATCCAGTCCAAGGTTCACTGGTCAAGTTGTTTACCTGGAGAAGTTGAGAACATTCTTTGTAGATGAGAATGTTACAACTCATCGAAAACACTTGCTGTTGTATGGCATGGGTGGTATTGGAAAGACCCAGATTTCCTTAAAGTTTGCTGAACAATGTGCAGATCTTAAGCTGTGGGTCATTTCATTATTATTTCTAAGTGCATTGCATTCCCACTATACTGATATATCACTTAGGTATTGGAGGATATTTTGGCTTGATGCTACAACTGCAGAAACTCTTCACACAAGTTTCACTGAAATAGCTAAACTTGATCCTATGATGAAGTCACTAGGAATTGAAGAGTCAGGTGAAGCAATCATAGGATGGCTTGCTGGACTAGGGAGAAAGTGTTTGCTTATTTTTGATAATGCTGATGGCATGACTTCTCTGGTTTCAAAATACCTTCCTCCAGCATGTTTGTTGGATGTATTGATTACAAGTAGAAATCCTGATCTACAACAGTCTGTGAGCAGCACTCTTAATCTTGAGGTGTTGTCCAAAGATGATGCTATTTCACTACTCATGACATCATCAATAAGAGAGGGTAAAACTGATGTATTAAAGAATGACTCACTGCATGTCATTGCAGAAACCTTGGGTTTCCTGCCATTGGCACTAGATGTTGCTGGCAGAGCTATGTATATGGGACTGTGTACTGTGGAAGAGTATACATCAACATATCTCAAGAACCATGAGATACTTCTACATGGAGATCATCTCTGGTATAAGGGCACTTCACTATATAACAAAACAATTTGTAGTACACTAGATATCTCATATGATTGCATTGAGATGAAAAGTGCTCAAGGAGATATAGCTAAGGATGCATTATGTCTTCTGAAAATGATGGCCTTCTTTCATCATCAAAACATTATGGAAGCAATATTCAAGAGAGCTGCTGAGGCAGATAAATGGGATACTGGGGATTCGCGATTGAGAACTACTCAGGCTGATCTTCCATTTCAATTTCTTAAATGTGATAAGGATGGTCAATGGATATGCACAAAGCTCCGAACAGCAATGCAAATGCTTTGTGATTATTCACTTGTATCAATTGTCCCATCAATTACTGGACTTTCATGGTCCATTCATCCTGTGGTACAGGTATGGGCTAGAGACAAGGTAGTTAATGAGAAGCAGGTCATACATTGGGCTGCAGTGCGAGCTTTGATTGTAAATTCAATCAATAGGAATAAAAAATTGGTAAAGCAGTCTGCCCACTTTTATAGAATGATATTACCACATATGATAACATATACCGATCATAATCCAAATTTTGGATTAGGCTACTGTGATGATGAGCACTTTACTCTTACAGCAGTGTTCATAAAAAATGGGTGCTGGGACCAAGCTAGTAGGTGGTGCCAACAGATAATGGCTATCAGAAAGTGGATTTTGGGTCCTGACCATCCTTACTCCATGAATATAATGTCAGAATTGGCAAAGATTTGGCAAAGGCAGGGAAAATATTACAAAGCTCAGGACTTGGCAGTGCAGGTGTTAGAGGCATGTAAGCAGCGGCTTGGCCTGGGGCATCCAGATACATTAGTATATATGGAAAACTTGGCATCCAGCTTGGGGAATCTTGGAAAGTATACTGAAGCTCAGAAGCTGGAAATGCAGGTCTTGGAGGCACGCAAGCAATTGCTTGGCCCAGTGCATCTAGATACATTAACATCCATGGGAAACTTGGCATCCACCTTGTGGGATCTGGGAAAGTATACTGAAGCTCAGGAGCTGGAAATGCAGGTGCTGGAGGCATGCAAGCAATTGCTTGGCCCAGAGCATCCAGATACATTAACATCCATGGGAAACTTGGCATCCACCTTGTGGAATCTGGGAAAGTATACTGAAGCTCAGGAGCTGGAAATGCAGGTGCTGGAGGCATGCAAGCAATTGCTTGGCCCAGAGCATCCAGATACATTAACATCCATGGGAAACTTGGCATCCACCTTGAGGAATCTGGGAAAGTATACTGAAGCTCAGGAGCTGGAAATGCAGGTGCTGGAGGTGCGCAAGCAATTGCTTGGCCCAGAGCATCCAGATACATTAAGATCCATGGGAAACTTGGCATCCACCTTGAGGAATCTGGGAAAGTATACTGAAGCTCAGGAGCTGGAAATGAAGGTGCTGGAGGCACACAAGCAATTGCTTGGCCCAGAGCATCCAGATACATTAAGATCCATGGGAAACTTGGCATCCACCTTGAGGAATCTGGGAAAGTATACTGAAGCTCAGGAGCTGGAAATGCAGGTGCTGGAGGCATGCAAGCAATTGCTTGGCCCAGAGCATCCAGATACATTAAGATCCATGGCAAACTTGGCATCCACCTTGAGGAATCTGGGAAAGTATACTGAAGCTCAGGAGCTGGAAATGCAGGTGCTGGAGGCACGCAAGCAATTGCTTGGCCCAGAGCATCCAGATACATTAAGATCCATGGGAAACTTGGCATCCACCTTGAGGAATCTGGGAAAGTATACTGAAGCTCAGGAGCTGGAAATGCAGGTGCTGGAGGCATGCAAGCAATTGCTTGGCCCAGAGCATCCAGATACATTAAGATCCATGGCAAACTTGGCATCCACCTTGAGGAATCTGGGAAAGTATACTGAAGCTCAGGAGCTGGAAATGCAGGTGCTGGAGGCACGCAAGCAATTGCTTGGCCCAGAGCATCCAGATACATTAACATCCATGGGAAACTTGGCATCCACCTTGAGGAATCTGGGAAAGTATACTGAAGCTCAGGAGCTGGAAATGCAGGTGCTGGAGGCATGCAAGCAATTGCTTGGCCCAGAGCATCCAGAAACATTAAGATCCATGGGAAACTTGGCATCCACCTTGTGGAATCTGGGAAAGTATACTGAAGCTCAGGAGCTGCAAATGCAGGTGCTGGAGGCACACAAGCAATTGCTTGGCCCAGAGCATCCAGATACATTAACATCCATGGGAAACTTGGCATCCACCTTGAGGAATCTGGGAAAGTCTACTGAAGCTCAGGTGCTGGAAATGCAGGTGCTGGAGGTGCTCAAGGAATTGCTTGGCCCAGAGCATCCAGATACATTAAGATCCATGGGAAACTTGGCATCCACCTTGAGGAATCTGGGAAAGTATACTGAAGCTCAGGAGCTGGAAATGCAGGTGCCGGAGGTGCACAAGCAATTGCTTGGCCCAGAGCATCCAGATACATTAACATCCATGGCTGTGAAGGATTGGCTGTGAACAGTGCAATATTCCATAAGGGAATTGAGTATTACTTTGATTCTTTCTTTTTTCTATATTTTATATTATTTTTCCTTCACTTCAAACATGAGATACATCTTGCATTTAGTAGTGTGAAGGTCCATGTATGCTTGTGGGTGCACAAGCACCCACAAGCCACAATAGTGACACTTGTAACCATTAGTAGTCACAATAGTAAACACACTTTAACCCTGACAACCACCAGCCACACAATGCAAGTATTGGTCTGGTGTTCTGTCTCAATAACATTTGTGTGACCACAGTTATATTTCAATTGTGAGTAAAGCTTCATACTAAAATAGTTGAAACTTGCTGACTACTACTCAACTTGTCTTTCAGGATCTGACTTGGCACAACAGAATGTATCTCTTGAAGCTATTCCATTCCTTTCTCATAGTAGTGATACTACTCCTACTCTCTCTCATTTTATAAGTAATCCTTAATTGTTTCTCTAGATCAATTTGTCTGGCTAGTGTCAGTCCAATCACACCTTGAGGTCGATCTCCATCCTTAGGTATTTTGTCCCATTGATCACACCTTGAAAGTCAATCCTACTTCTATCATTAGAATAGTAGACTATAATCTCATTCAGTTACTACTATTCTAATAAGTTGATCTCACTGTCACACTGTTACAAGTTGATATTACTTGCACATTGAGTGGTAATTTACTCGACTCTCCACAGTGGTGATCTGGGCTGGACCCTCATTCCCTGCAAGCAAATAAATATCAACTGATAACACTCCTGAATTACTACACCCATGGGCACAATTAGGACTAGAAAGGAACAGCCTGGCATTGGACTACCCAGCAACATCACTGCATGAAAATCTTCTCCAATGATGCAAGAAACACAGTCAAGAACCCCAGCAAACTACATCAGATTCAATTAGAATGACTGAATGCAGACCTTATTTGAAATCACTGAGTGCTCTTGGAATTTACACCTCAGATAAAAGCTCCACTCTGTCATTTCCACTGTGACAAGTCATGCTACAAAAGGCTTATAAGAATCAAATTCATTATGCTGAACCCACAAATGACAAATGGAGCTCATTCTATTCCAAAGAGATTGACAGTGATAAAGTTGCCACCATCCCCAAGGATTACCTGGCTAAATTTCCCAGCATGTCAACTAAGGTGTCTATCTGGCTCACTTGATTTCCCAGCATAGTGCTGGCAGACTTGTTCTTTTCTCAACCTGGGAGGCTCAACCAACTCTCTGACTGACTCCCTGAATGGTCTGAGGAGAACATTACCTCCAAAGCCAGGGGTTTTAAATGCATTAAGGAGGAACTATTTGCACGGGTGATTAATCTAGTGGCTATGCATGATGATACCCTGCAAATCCTATATGTGATTTGGAATAAGGGTGGATCAGTACCTAAGGTTGACTACCACTACCTGAAAGAGCCTTATATGAATCTTCTCTGAATCTTTCATTTGCCTACCACAGTCTATGCCACAGGCTCATCCATTGCCATGACAGGCAAGATAAACTATTCACTTGTATGATGACCATACAGAAGTTTATGGGGCCTTTTGTTAGTATCCATCTTGCTATCTGTTTGAGAAGCCCAAGGAGAAGGGGCATGAGACCTACAGCCCTCTATAATGTTGCTAGGGTCCACACTATCACACTGCCTTTTCAGACTCAATTTCTTCACTGTAGCAGGACCAGTCAAGTCAATGGGTATCTGCTTTTGACTCATGTGAGTGTAAATGAGGAATTTTGCAGGGTGAAGATGTGTCACAGTGTGACAACTGCACATGGATGGTCCACTCAGTTAGCAAGATGCATCTGTCTCAACACATATCATTTTAAAACTACATACAGATCTCAATTATAGGTACAAATATAGCTGAATATTTACTTATAGTATCCCAATTTATGTATCTCTGCACAAATGTGCTAAAATGAGGCAATCTAAGAAGAGACCCACTGGCATGTAGAGAGTAACCCTCCTCATTATAGAGCAAGTATTAAGCCTACATCTTCTTTAAGTAGTTATATGCAGTAAACAATATTGTGTACACCAATCATTGGGCTCATCCAAGCCAAAATGGAGGCAGGAGAGCCAGTGCAATGGTTTGGGAGTAAATTATAAATACCATGTAATAAGCTACATTTAAGTTATAGACACAATGCCACATATTACTATATATATATACCAAATTGTTGTGTCTTAATCACACCCTGTTTGCAAGATACAGCATGATTCATTTGACAATCTAAAATGGAATTTTATTGAAATTGGAACTCTGCCATCAGTACCCAGAACAGCTGTAACACATCTAATGAATATACAGGAAGGAGGTATTTTGAAACCAGAGCAGTCATGACATCAGCATTATGGGAAATAAGCAAGCACTCTTTGTTTAGTCCAGCAAGGCATCCTATGATGGATCCACCTGACTCCTTAAACCTTAGATACTCCATTACAGGATCAAGTTTAGATAGTGGAACTTGTCTGAAGGGCCTCTGCAGTTGCAGCATCAAGCCATAAAATCCTCCAGGAGCTAGGTAATAAATCAACATAGTGAGAATTGCAGTGTGTTGGCAGATTGTTATTATCTATATATATGGGGCAAGGTATTCCTATACTCAGAATTTCTTATTTCCTGTTATTTAACATTTGGACCTCTGTTAAAGAATCAGCCCCTCCACCATAATTAAACTCAGGAAGAATAATATTGTATATTATATATAAAAGTATAAACAAGAATGGATGCCTATACAAAACAGAATGTAGGGAAAGGCCAGACCTACACTAATGCAGTATACAAGTGTTGCCATTCCCTACATTCCATACTGTATAAGCATCCATTCTTATTTAGACTTTTATATATAATATATAATATTATTCTCCCCAGGTTTCAACCTAAACAAGTGTGCAATTGTGGCAGAGGAGCTGATTCTTTGACAGAGGTCCAAATGTTAAATAACAGGAAATAAAAAATTCTGAGTATAGGAATACTTTGCCCCATATACATATAGATGGTGAATGCAAAGTATTATATCTTACTTCCTCCCTGTTATGGACTTACATGGCAATTTATTTTTGGGACCAAAGCAGAATTTTTTATTGATTTTCAAACTCCACACTATGTACCCAGAACAGCTGTACGGTAGACATCCCATTGTCTAGTCTGGCATTGGGTTTGCTGCCCAGGTGGCCACACTGAAAACGAATCAAGGTTGAACTGAGAAAAGGTATTCTGACCATTGGGCCTGCTGATGAGTAAGAAGCTTAGTTGTAGTGAAGTATTCTAAGTTCTTATGATCAGTGACAATGTCAATTGGGATTCCTGAACCCTCAAGGTAATGATACCAGGCTTTGAACACTTCAAAAATGGAAAAGACTTCTTTGTCATGGACATCATAGTTGAGTTCTGTAGAGGTAAAGATTCTGGGAAGGAAAGCAACTGGGTGAATTTCTCCATCAGAAGTAATAATGGAAAGGATTGCAGCTAGTGCATAGTCAGATGCATCAGTTTCAATGATTATTGGGCAGTCCAGTTGCCAGTGTGTAAGGATAGGTGCCAATATGAATGCATCTTTGAGTTGTTTTCATTGTGCTGTGCTGGGTCCTCCAAATAAGTGAGGATATAATCAAGATACATGATAACACAAACATCTAGTAGGTCACTATTAAGTTGTGTCACAAGGTCAGAAGTCCAATAGAGTCCAAACAAAAGGATGTGGCTTCAGCTTGTGTGCTGCACCCTTGCAAAGTTACTGTAAGCTGTCCTTAAATTTCAGACATGCAAGAAATTATTTATCAGGAATCTGAACAGTGGATGAACTGTCGAATCCCTGGGGTGGTAGGGGGCAGAGAGAGAGAAGATCAGAGGTCTGAGAGAAGAGTGAAGAACTAGTAGAGTAACTAAGTTGATATTCTGATTGCCCTGTAACGACTTTACAGTTTGGTATATATATGGATTTCCGGCATCTCACAGTACTAATGAGGAGACAAGGAAAGTACCTAAAGTAGAACAAGAGCATAACTAAATCAGGAATACAACATACATATATGGGTTTCCAATACTCAGAGAATATAAACTGGGATGAAAGGCATAACATATTTGGACATATGGGGCATACTAATTGGGACATATCCAGCTTCGTTTATGCCAAACTGATAATCACAAAGAGCTGTATGGTTGGGTAGGGGAAGAGCATTAGCTCTTCGGGTATGTGTGGTAAGTGTTACGACTGGAATTCCCACCAGACTCCGGGCACTAACTTATATGCACCCACACCCTATACGCACCAATTGTCAGTTTACTGGAATTCCAGCCGGACTCTGTACATCAGACTTATCTATGTTCGACTTCATTATGTTGTGTATCAGTCACCGGAATACCCACCAGACTCCATCCCTGTCTATGTACGACCTTGCCCACGCATCAGTCACTGGACCCCCCTCAGAAAACCCATCATCCCTCTAACAGAGCCCTGTTCCCATTTTAGTCAAATGACCTGTCATGATTCAGACTCCGCCCCTGCTCCATTTCCCATTATGGTTTATGATTTGTCACAATTCAGACTCCACTCCGTTCCGTCCCATTCCTAACACCAAATTTGGTGTTTACTATTCTCGTTTTATGTTTTGCTAGTTTCATTTCATTATTACTGGATTTGGTATGTCATTCATTCCATGGTCTATATAGTCTGGCAGATGTTGTACATACAATCCAGTCAGAAAATCGGCTTAGATTCCCCCCAGTAATCTAATACATTTTCTGCTCTAAACTCCTACTTGAATTACACCGCTCTCACTAGTTGGAGCCCACGGGCTCCAGCAGATCTATCTCTCTTATTTATCTCAACTCCCAACCTCTTGACCCATGACCTCCGACCTACGACCCCTCGACCCATGAACAAACTCCCCAGGATTCCCGTCTGCCTGTCTGAAATTGGACAACACGATCTCGCGAGGGTGCAGCCTATAAGCTGAAGCCAAGTCCTACCAGATATCCCACGGGTTTCTCCGAAAACCCACCGTGTACATACCCTAACAGTAAGACTCACCGCTCGGGAGGGCACTTCCCTATGCAATTACAACTCTCATTATTGATAAGCTTGGTAGTATAATCACTGTCACTAAATACAGATTGACCATGGCAGTAATTAGAACCTGAAAGGGGGTGGGCAGGTGGGTAAAATGATGAGAAACAGAAGTAAATGATTGTTGATATGATAGAGAGTGAAAAACCATTGAGAAAGAAAGATGATCAAGTTGTCATAAGAGAAAAAGAGTGTGGGCATTCTTCATACACTCGGCTGGACATTGAGTGCCAAACTGCTCCCAGCAAGCCAGGGATTGTGTGGCACTCTGAACTATCCAGCTTCATCTATGCCAAACTGATAATCACAAAGAGCTGTATGATTGGGTAGGGGAAGAGTGTTAGCTCTTCAGGTATGTATGGTAAGACTCACCACTCACCCACCAAGGCTTGCCTACCACCATGGTGAGGATGTCCCACCTACCCAACCCTAGGCAGGCCTTGTTTGTACTGAAAGGTTTGCCATATGATGTGAGGCAATTTGTTTGAAGGCCCTGATATATGTCTCATAGGCTAAGGACTTCCATCTGCCCACTAATCGAACAATCTCAGGATCAACTCCTTGCACTAAGAAAAAGAAAGTGCCACCAATGCAAAATGAGTGGCCAAAGGTCATTCCCCATCCCCAGGCTCCAAGGATTGAGTTAATCCATTCAAGTGCTGCTTTCTTTACTAAAGGTTTGATATTGCCATTGTCATTTCACCAGCAAAATAGGAGATCATTGGGCCCAGCTGGGACAACTTGTGACAAGTTGATTAAGGCCTCAATTGGGCAGACTCCTTGCTGGTCAGTTATGAAAACTGATTGGGAATCTCCAGGTTTGGCTGTCTTTGTTGATGGTAGGTCCAAGCATGCATAGTGTTTACCATCAATGTCATGGCTAATCCAAACGTCCCTTTGTGATAGGTGTTTTCTGGCATCATATCGTGCATAAGCAGGAACCATGACTTTGCCAAAATGCATTAGTCCCCAGAAGGCACATGAAGCAGCTGCCCAGATGCAAGCATCAAAGGTATTGTTCAGGTCTAAGGTCATCTTCAAGGCAGTTAGCATTCCAAGCTTTACTGGGGGCAGTGAGGGACACTTTCGTGATCTGCCCTGCAAGTTCTCTAGGCCCTGCAGTGACCAGTTGATCCTTGAATGTTTGTCCTCTGACAGCAGAGGTGGCCAACCTTGTGCTAAGTGCCATGCCCTGATTGCTGAGAGGTACTTCCTTGTCCCACTGACTGAGATCATTTCAAAAGGTGTTCCACTGGTGAGATTCTCCCCTAGGTATGATGGGTCCACTGATGCCCATAGTGCAAAGGAGTGCAGCAGTGGGCAGGATGCTGGGAGTCTATCAGATTCAGGAACTGAGAAAATGTCACAAAAAATATGAAATTTGCATAAGCCAGCACCATACCCATTAGTATCCCACAGTGATGCCTCTGAGGTGATACCAGTGAGGAGGTGCAGTATGGGGTGGTCTACTGTGGTTGGTGGAGGTGTGTTGACCCCTCTCCATCTGAACAGCCTCTCACCTGACTTACATGATGGTCTCAGAGTTGATGGGAGGAGGTGCAGATGGCTTGTTCTTGATGTCTGTGGGGGTGGAGTGAATGGAGCTGAAATTGTGACTGGTACTACAATGATTGGATCCGTTGCTCAGGTGCTTGGGGATAGTAATCTTGGTATGGGTGCATGCCCTTGGAAAGCCTTCGAGGAATTGGGTGATATGCCCACATAAGAGAGCATCTGATATGTTGTACCTTGATGGTATGTATTCAGCTTTCAGTTGAATTCGGTTCATAGATAAGAGTTTGTATATTTCTTTGAGGATTCTGTTTGTCTCCTTGCTGTGTGATCTGCCATTGTTAAGGATAGCTACAACCCTGCTGTTGTCTGACTGCACCAAAAAGGTTGAATGTGATGGATGCTGCTGGCCTAATAATCCACTTTGCAGGGCTACTCTCAAGCCCAACTCCATGACAACCGCCTCTGCCCATCCAATATCGAATTGGAGGTGTGGGCCTACTTTGAAACCCAGTGCCCACTTCCATACCGCCCACTGGTCACCAACCACCACACCTAACCCAAAGGAGGTGCTGGCATCCCCCCACCATCCTATGTCTATGACCTCTGATGAGGGGATGGGTAGCTTGTTTGGAAGATGTTGTAGAATAAAGTGAATCCATGAGAGGTTGGCCAGCACTGCTGGGCTCAGGTGTAATGATGCCCTTCAGGACTGAAAGCCAGATGCAAATGTGGTAATGGAGCATAGACATGGTCGTATCCATGGGAAGAAAGATGATATGTGAACTAACCTTCTGTGTAGCTTCTCTGCCTCATTCACGGAAAAAAGTGTGTCCTTCATTGCCCATTGGCTGATCAATTCGAGGGTGGCATGTAGCTTCTCTGGTGGGATTGCAACTGTGAAGAGTAGTGGAAGTTCTAACTGTTCTATATACGAAGGATATCGACCGTTTAGGTATGACACTACGATGTATTGACTGTCGAAGTCTAATACAGAATGAACGCGTATTGACTACTTAGTTCAATACGGTAGAGGGAAGTAGCTATCTAGAATAAGGTAGAGAGCTAAAACGAATAAGTAGAATCGACTGTCAAGTGCGATTCTGAACGACTGCTCGAGAGTAAAGTAGAGTACTAGAGAGTCAGATAATAGAGTAGCGTGGATGTGGTCCACGCGAGTTGAGATAAGGATTGAGTTTCGACTGGTACAGTTTGAAACTCTGGTAGAGTAGATAGCTAAAGCCCGTCTGTGACGGTCGAGATGATACACCAATCACAACTTACAGGACACTAATGGGTGTCTGGGTAAGTCGTGGTTACGGTGTAAAAAGTGTCTGAGTTCTAAACTATGGGCGCTAGAATACATAAGTCTGGCGTGTACGCGCCCACAAGAGTTGATGTACCACATACATAGGTCGTCGAACTAATTATAGATGTATAATAGAAGAGAGGAAACAGAAATAATAAAGGGAATATAGTAAGAGCTAATCTGACTATATTTCCTGAGTGTATTTTGCCATACCTCTCACAGTGCCCCCCAGGTCGAAGAGCTATGTCAAAGAAGGTGTCGGAGGACGCTTGGAACTCCTCCCCATGCGTCCTGCGATGAACCCCCAAGGTGTAGGATAGCATTGCCCCAGGCGAGACGCTTGGCACAAAAGGAAAGAGCGATGTCCTCCCGCTTCGAAGCATCATTGGCGGATGTCAAACCATCCAGCTTTTGGATCAATGAGGTCCAACGACCGTAGGCCTTCTGGCACGTTCGGATTATGGCGCGAATGCGATCAGCGGAAGCGTCAGTAATGCGGGCAATGAGAGGGGGGAGAGGGGGTAGGGATGGCAGGGTAGGAGTGGTGTGGAGCTCATGCCTCCCAGGGGAGATGCCTCTGGAAGGGTCCGAATCCGGCAACAGTTGCTCCAACAAGTCAACGAGGTCCACTGCTGAGTGGATTGGCGTGTGTTCAGGAAGAACACAAGAGGAGTTGACAAGTAAGGAGCGAAACATGGAGAGTTCCACCCGTTCGATATCCTCTGCTAAACGCAGCTGTTCCTTAGGGTCGTTGACGCACAAGTAAAACGTACTCATGCTGTCCGACAACATGAGAGACCCGCTATACCCCTGAATATGCCCCTTAAGGAGGGGGTGCCGAAGGGTTGGTCCCAATCGCGTTAAGGTGCGTCCCACAGTGAAGATGTCGGAGGGGTAATTAATGGACACACACATCCAGCTTGACTGAAAGGGATGAGAGGGGCCAGCCGTATCTTGAGAGTGGAAGGGAGAGGGTGGCTGCGGCGGGGGGCTGCAAATGGGGTGGGGTGGGGGAGCGTCAATGACAAGGGGCTCGTCAGTCTGAATATTGGCTTTTTGCTTCCCTTTTGCCTTTTCGCTTAAAGGGGGAGGCTCCTCGAAAACTTCCATTGCTGGGGGGGGGTTCCTTGGAGACGTCTGTGGCGGAAAGAGGTGCTTCGAGGACTTCCTCCATAGATGTTGCGACAACTTCCGAGATAGGGTGATCAACATCCATTAATGTAACGTTAGGATATTGAATGGGGCTTCCCAGAGAAACGCAAGGGGAGTAGGGAGAGACGGGCGATGGACTCCATGCTGTCGAGGAAACAAGGGGAGTGTCCGATACTGTGGGGGGCAATGGCGTTGGAGTAGAGTGGGAGGCAACGAGAGGGTCAGGTGATGTGCGGAGGGGTGAGATCGGCCACGGTGCTGGGGAAGGCTCGGGTGCTGGTGAGGATGGTGATATAAGGGAATGTCCCGCGGGAGGGGTAGCAGTATGGGGGGAAGAGAAGGCAGGTCGGTGGATGGTACAAGACCTCCTGATAACTCTGAAAAGGGAGTAAAGCGCTGTAATGGGGGTACGGAAGAGACCGGCAGAGGTATAGGGAGGTGTGTGGAGCCAGATGGTGTAGCAGAGTTGACTGGACGATACCCCCTCCAAACTCTAACGGAAGCCGGTAGTTTTCATCGTTGGTTAGGATCACTCGTGAAAAAGTGAATGTTGTTAGGGAGTAGGAAACCTTCATGACAGTCAGCACCGAGGTACTTGCTGTCGTAGGCGGGGTAGCGTGGTTGGTCGTCCTCCGAGTCAGATGAAAGATCACTGGGCCCCATCCGGTAGGTCCGTGACTGAGGTCCATGTTGTGAAGTGGGTCTGGGAGGTAGTGCAACTCCGTCCCCACGTCGCAGTGCAATGCTTTGCAATTTGATCCTTCGTATTTTATCCCAATCGTAGAAGGTGACCCCGTCTTTTCCTTTCCTACTTTTTTGTCCCACACTCCAAACACATGGCGTACCCCCGTCGCTGCAATCCGTTTCAGTGAAATCCGTCCATTTATGACCCGAAGGGGGAGCGATGATTAAAGGAGTATTGTGCCCTTCCATTCTCCTCCATTCCTGCCGTGTCCACCTTGAAGGGACATTATCCCTAGCCCCCATCCTCCACTGTCCTTCCAAGTACTCCTCTCTCCTCTTCCGTTTAAGCGTTTTCAATTCCTCCTGGACCTGCGCAGAGAAAATCTCGGACTGCTGTTTCTTTTTGATCTCCTCTTCGGTAGAAGGGAAAATGCTACAAGAAGGTGGTGGAGTTTCGCTCCATGTTCCTGAGGGAGCCCCCCAAGTATTAGAAGACCATGGTGTAGCTTTTGAAACGGAGTCCGTCCACGTAGGGTTCATGGACAATGAGGTCTCCTCCACGCGCTCGACAGTTTCTATTCGAGGTGGTGGGGAAGAAGGAACTGTAGTTTGAGGTTGAGGTATTCTTTTAAAGTTGGGAAATTGGGGTCTGGGGAGAGGAGCGTATGGAGTAAAGGTGGTTCCGTTCCCCGAGTTGATGGACATTCCCGCCATGTCATCCTGTGCAGCAGAGGGTATTGATGAAGGCATTCCAGAATTTCCTGTGGAGTGCTCGACTTGTTCAGTACGAGACGGCGTGGTAGAGGTATTAATAGGTTGGGGTCGCGGTATTCTTTTGAAGTTGGGGAATTTGCGTATTTTATATTAATTTCAATCTCCGCTCGGTTATTGAGGTGAAAGGCCGAGGGGGATGAAAGTGGGGGGGGGGTAGAGTTAGAAGTAGATAAATAGTGTTGTCGTTGTAAGAATGTGAAATGATCATTAGATTCGATAAATAGTCTTGTAAGCTCTAAGAAGAGCGGGAGTGTTATGAAGGTCATTGCCATTTAACCAGGTGTCCTCCTCCGGTCCATATCCCTTCCATCGAACCTGGAAAAGGAGTCAATTTTGATGCTTCTTGTGCCCTACTATAGCTTCTATTCGTACTCCTCGTCGTTACAATTGAGTTCTCGAGGATTCTCGAGTAGCTCCCTGGATCCGAATTCCTTAGGGGAGAGATGGTACTTTTTAAGATGGTCTCGATTAATCACTGGGTGTAATTGATATTCCGAGGGAATGCGGAGTCAAAAGACTTGAGGATTGATCTTCTCCAAGACTTCGAACGGCCCTATCCGTCTTTGTATAAGTTTCCTTCCGGGTACCTTGGCCTGAACGAGCTCGAGAGAATGGGGATTAATCAGAACATAATCTCCTTCTGAGATGTTTTCCACCAATCTCCGTCTCTTATTGTAGCTGCGAGCTTGGGTTTCTTGTGCTCACGCAATTGAATCCCGTGCCGCTTGTCGATGGTTTTCTAATTCTAAGATCCATTGGTCGGCTACGGGGCTATCCGATAACTCTCTGGGAACCACAGGGTCATCCCCCCCTCCTAGACAGCAAGACATTCCTCTTGGTAAGTAGCCCATAAGCAAAAAGGCCGGCACATAGCTTGTTGAGCTTTGAACTGTGGAATTGTAGGTATGAGCCACTACTTGAGTCCATTTAGACCATTCCTCCTTCGAAGAGGCGCAGTATGCTCTGAGCATTTGTTCCACGATAGCATTGGCATTCTCCGTTTGACCATCGGTCTGAGGATGGTGAGACGAGGATACTGCAAGGGCACTTCCGTATACCTTGCAAACCTCCCTGCAGAACCTACAGGTCCACCTCTTATCTCGATCACAGATTATCCTTGAAGGTAGGCCGAAAGGAGCAGCCACTTTATTCACGAAGATTCGCGCAAATCCTTCTGCAGATAGATCTGAAGTTGTGGGTTCACAAATTAAGAAACGCATGAGTTTATCCACAGCGACGAAGATGGCCAAATAAGCACCCTCTGTAGAAGGAGGCAATCCAGTAATCAGGTCCATCGAGACAACCTCAAACGGCCTTAGGGGTACATCTGTGGGCCGAAGAGCTCCTTGTCGAGTGGAATGGTCAACCTTAGTTTTCTGGCATATGTCACAGCTGCGAGCATATGCCACGCAGTCATGTAACATCCTCGGCCAGAAGAAATGGTCTTTCATCAGCTTAAAGAGTCTGTGACTGCCTGCATGAGCTCCTTCAAAGGGGTTATCATGTATCAGCTTGAGTATGGTTGACGTCATGCTGTTAGGAACGCAGATTCAACTTTTCCAGTCTGAATCTCGAAAGAACAATAGCTTATTCTTGCCGATGAAATAATGCGAAGGAGTAGTTACCATGTTTGGAGAAATGGGATCGGCTGCGTAATGATTTCTGAAGGCAGGATCTTTCTGGTATCCATCACGAAGTTCTTTAGCGTAATTCTCGTCGATTTCTATAAGCAATTGTGGATTTGAGAGAGTAAAATTCGCCTCATCAGTTTCATCGTTTCTGGGAAGGTTGTGCAAGTCCCAATTCGTTTGGGGGACCTCTTCCATGGTTCCGACATGTTCGACTAGCTCATGATGAGTGAGAAAGACAGCCTTTTCCGCTGGTTTGTTCTCCCACAACGTCTCGTTGTCCTTCCGGTTATAGGAATCCGCTACGATTGGTAAGAGATCATCTCTCACGGGGCTAGCACAGTCAGGTACTCAAGGAAGTCTCGATAGTGGATCAACGTTGCTGTGTATCCGTCCTGCTCTATGTAGGATTTCTAGACCGGGGTATGCAGTGTATACCGCCCCCCATGTGGCCAGTCGACAATTAGTATTTTCGTAAGATCTGGCCTATTGTAACGCCGCATGGTCAGTGATCAAAAGGATATGTTCTCCCTCGATAAAGGGCTGGAAATGGACCAATCCTTCTTTAGCAGCTAACGCTTCTCACTCCGTGGCGGAATAGTTACATTCTGCTTTCTTGAGCATACGGCTCCAATAGGCGATAACGTGTTCGACAGTGACACTGGTGTCATCAAAATCTGTGGCCCAGGAATCTGTCCAGGTGAATTCCAGCTCCTTGGTTTTATAACGAGTAACAAAAATGGGCACATCTCGTGATTGATCAAAGGCTGCCCTAGCTTGGGCATACACTTTCGTATCCTTTAGGTCCTTAAGCATCATTTTCTGTATTTGTTGGAGACAACTTCCTAGCGCGAAATCTGAAGCATCTGTGTATAATCTATAAGGCATACCACTCGCCGGGTGTCCGAGTACTGGAGCAGAGCTCAATGCAACCTTGATGTCTTCAAAAGCTCGGGCGTGTTCAGAATCCCAATGCCAACGAACTCCTTTCTTTAAGAGGTTGAAGAGTGGAGCAACTGTCCAGGAGTAAAATGGTATGTAAGCAGAGAAATACAGAACCATTCCTAGAAAACATTGAAGATCTGCTATCTTAGAAGGTGTAGCTAATTCTAATATAGCAGCGACTTTCTCTTGATGGGTCGAAAAGCCAAGTCTAGACACCTTATGTCCTAGTAGTAGAATTGAATTATACCCCACGTAGCACTTTTTAGGCGAGAGAGTGATTCCCGCTTCGATTATGGCTTGTAGAACCTGGTCTAAATGCTCTAGATGATCATCCCATGTCTTAGAAAAGATCACGATGTCGTCAATATAAACTAGGCAGAATATCCATAAGTAAGGTGCAAGTACAGTTTGCATAACCCTCTGGAATATAGAAGGTCCATTACAAAGTCCAAAGGGCATTCTCCTGAATTGCCACAGTCCTCGATGGGATCTGAAGGCAGTCTTCAGCTTGTCTTCCTCTAACATTTCCAATTGGGTAAAACCAGCTAGTGCGTCGAAGGAAGATAAGATGTTGGATCCTGAGAGCGCTTGCATGATCTCCGACTGACGTGGCAGTGGAAATTCATCGGGAACTGTTAGACTGTTCAACTTTCTATAGTCAATCACTACTCGTGGTTTCCCGTTGCGATATATGACAAAGGCCGGCGCCCCCCAAGGACTCTTGGATGGTTCGATTACCCCCTGTTGGAACCAAGTGTCCATTTGTTCGTCAATGACCTTCCTATTAGCCGGGGAGGTTGTAAACATCGACATAGAAATCGGTTGCGTGCCCTCTTTCAAGGGGACATTAACCTTGACATCTACCTGTCCTAAACGCCCGTCTACTCCGAAGGCTAGGACATTCTTGGTTAATACTGACTCCAAGCGGGAGGAGACGTCAGCAGGGATGTCAGGTCCTAAGTTAACCAGCTTATGCAGATCTTCCGCACAAAATGTTTCCGTGGTGGCAACCTCCGACATTTTAGGACCTGCCAAGTCAAAATCGTCTGCGAGTTCCCATTCTGGGGGCAGTCCGGAAGATTGAGGATTAAGAACACGCTCCTCTTCTATTCTTGATAGACATTCAACGAGATGGGCGATCTTGGTTGCCATTGACTGCATTGATGCTTTCTCAGTCGAATATCTAGGTGTCTGGGCCCATTTGTTCACGTCGTGAATTAATCCAACAGTTTCCCCTCGTCTAATGATTCTTAGCATCAGAGAGGGGTTAGCGAGAGGTGTCATGGCGCGTTCCCTAGAGATGGCAGTGGTGGGAGCAGCTAGTATACTCCCATCATCGTTCTGTAAGACAATTCCCTCAACTATCCATTGGTCACCAATAAGATCTCCCACAAATATTGGTACTAATCGAGCCGATTCCGGTTCTATAGTGCAATCCTGCAAGGCCCATGCGACTCTTTCAGTACGCACTCCTTTGTAGGGTTTGGAAGTCAATTCAGGTGAGTCATTGGCTAGTTCCTCAAGGGGAACCTTGCTAATCGAGAAGGCTAAAGGCTGCGGCTCCTTAGAAGAACTGGCTGGAATAGATCCCACTCTCCCTGGCAAAATCAATCTAGAGCCCAGCGGTTGGTCTCGCAGTGTCCCGATCTCATAGTTCACGTGAAAGTCTTCTCCAAGAAGAATCGGGACGGTCATACCACGGACAACGTACGTTTCGGCAGTAAATTTAAGGAGCGTGCCGGTCTCGTCTTCGAGATAAATGGGGACGTTGACGTATCCTAATACTTTGGCATTACCAGTAAGTTGTACGAGGCGCAGCTTGAGTCCTTGCTTGAGTTTAGGGCGGTCCTCTAGTTCCTTATAGAAATCCTCTGAGATTAAGGAGAGGTCAGCCCCAGCGTCCAGCCTGATTTTAATAGGATTTGAGGCTTCTGAATTCCCTACGCATCCGTAGACGTGTAATGCTGAAATCCCAATACTGGAATATCCACCAGGAGGGTCCCTTCTGCGATAGATAATAGTCGAATCCTCTTTCATAAGTCGACTGGATCGGGGGTATTGAACTCTAGGTCTTTTGCTTTCTTTTCTTGCAGCCAGTTTGACGTTCCTCCTGATACATCTACCGTTAGGTACCTTGGGAGTGGCGTTCGAAATAGAGTCGTCCGCTTCAGAGTCTGACTCATCGCAAGGAATTAAGTTGGGTAATTGTCCTGGGTCGAAGGGGAAGCTCTCCTCCTCCAATCCCTCTGCCTCAGAGGGGTCTTCTATAATGTAGGTTTGACTTATTTCCTTAGATCGGTTCGCAAATGCTTCCTCGTCGACGATCTCCTCAATGGTGGGAGGTTCAGGTCGCGATAAAACTCTCATCTCAGTCAGACCTTTCCAGTTCTGATGATGAGCGTTTAGCCAGTCTCCTTTCCCGAGAAAGTCGCAGTCTGATATAGAAACATAGACTTGCAATACCTCGTTCTCATTTGAAGATGCATTCGCATCTGAAACGACTTCGTCTTCTGACTGAGGAAGGTAGACAGAAATGAAAATCGATTCCTCATCAACGTTATGTACTTGTCCCTGTATGCTTAATCCGTAAACTGTTTCATAAGCCCTTTGATCCTCCGCCTCCTCCATCGGGTTCTGCGTGGAGCATTTGTTAATAGAAACATAGTGTGACATCCTGCCCGCGTGAGGGCAGTCAATCTTAAAATGCTCTAAACTCCTGCAAATCCAGCATTCCTTCGGGGGTTTGGCAATGCTTTTCTTGTCACTCCGTTCGAAAAAGAACTTGCCATGTTTCTTACCCTGTTTCACGTTCGATCTCCTAGAGACGGTTTTATCCTCGAGTTCGCCGAGGAGGATGTGGCCTCGATTAGTGAGATTGAATTCTCCAGAGTGCTCTTCCTCATGCCAAGGATCCGACTCGTCTTGCTCGGTGATCATGACTCTGGGTTTCTGAAACCGATAACGCTCTCAATGTGTTTGAACCCAAGCGTTAATCAGAGCCTCTTGTAAATTGTTTGCATAAGTCTGCAAGCTCATGATGTCATCGATAGGTTGTCCCTGTAGAAGGTAAAGCCATTCCGTGGGCAGCGTCAGGATAAGTCTGCGCATTTTGTCCTTTCCTTCCAATTTTGGTGAAACCCATACAAGAATCGATAGAGCTTGACTCTCCGCTGAATGTACTGAACGGGTGTCTCACGATTGTGGCCGATTTGACAAAACTTCATGGCCTCCCATTCTGGAGCTGAAGATTCGCACCAACGAGTTCCAAGTAATCCTTCTACGATACCCCAAAGAAACGATCCGTGAGATCGACTGAATTCAGTGCGATGTTCACAGTCTAGGGTGCTCCACCAGATCTTGGCATCGCCGGTGAGTCGTCTTGGCAGAGTGACTCCCAACAATGTGCTCATGGAGTCTGAGATCTCCAAGAGACTCATAATATCCATGATGTAGTCCAACGCCTTGGATTGAGTCCCATCATATTCGGGAAGATCTGACCATTTTATCTTGATGTTGTTGGTGTTAAGAGCGATCCTTTTATCCTTAGGTAAGTCATCGATAGGTGCGCTGGCTCGAGGCTGCATCGGAGTTTGAAAGGGAGAGTCATGTACTCTACCGTGGCGCCCCCCACGTCCCGAATGCCCTCTGTAGCTTGAGGCACTAGAACTCCCTGATGAATTACTAGGGGGTCCTCCTGATGGCAGAAAGGGGTTGGAGGAGATCAGCAGGGAGTGGCGGGGTTCAACTGGATTCAGCGATCCTCGACCAGCAACCTGACCAGCTATACCCTCAGTGAATGCAGTAGAGAACGACAGTCGACCCCTGTTGGCGACTGATCGATTCCTAGTCGTAGTTTGTTCCTCACCAATGTTAGAGTTACCTGGAATTCGTTTGAACGCGACGCGAGAGCGGTGAATTTCCTGATGGGGAACAGGGCTAGGTTCCATGGCGATTCCTCTCTCGATTTCGACCGTATTCAAAGGTCGACGAGGTTGAGGTTGATAGAGGGGGATGCATACCTCCATTCCCTTTTCCTGAAGACGTTCGGCAACCTGCATCCTCATGTCTGACGGGAAGTCTTGCAAAATAATGGGACGATTAAGCGAATGAAGGAAACGAGTGTCGGGAGACCCATTCAGGGTACGAACAAACGAACTTGTTGTGGAGATGGGCGAATCGGATACCTGGATGGAATCACCATAAGGGTAAAGCACCTCCAAAACCATCTTATCGAGTCTTCTCTGATTTCGCCTTAACCGACCCCTTAAAGTAAAATACGCAAACAAAGAATTCTGAGTAATCCCGTTAAGAGACTCCTCCAGCATCCGAATGTATATATACTGGTAGTCGACTTTGGGGACGATGTGATCCCCACCGAGTAGGACGTGAAGGATTTGTAACGCATCATCGTGCGTGCAGAGCGCTTCGAGGAATGAAGAGAATACTTCTTGTTTAAGAACCATCCTCCCTCCTTCCATAACAGAAGTAACTTCGCTCGACCATTTGGGGATCAAGTGAATTAGATCCTCCAGGGTTCCAGGTCGCGTGAATAGATCTTGCGCCGATAAAATGGCCTGATAATGACCTAACCAGACTGCTACATTCACCAGTAGAAGAGGGTAATCCGAATTATACTCCTCCACGAAGGGAGTAACCTGATCCGCAGGGATTCGATCGGCATAGTACGCATCCCATTGTAAGTCGATGGGTTGAGTATAAATCATATGACCCCTGAAGAATTGCTTAAGAATGACCTGTCTAGGCGGGAACGAGAGAACAGGTTCAGAAGCACGGATAGTCTCGACGTTAGCTCCTGGAATGTTTGACTGCTCAGTTGGCGGACGTTCTTCTCATGGACTTAAGGGGGCTTCTGTTGACAGTCCAGCTGCTGCTCTGGGAGGACTCCCAGGAAGAACTGGTTTTTGAGAAGTCAACGAAGACTTCCTCATGGTGACGTTACGGGTGGTTCCAGACTCGCAGGTCTTTGACGAGGTTTTGAATTACTTCGAAGGTCTCAACATTTGATTCTTGCCAGTAGTCATTTACATGCTTAGAAGCTTATAGTCGTAAGATATCATTTTTTCTTCGTAGGGAAAGTACGGTCCAGCCCGGATCACCACTGTGAAGAGTAGTGGAAGTTCTAACCGTTCTATATACGAAGGATATCGACCGTTTAGGTATGACACTAAGATGTATTGACTGTCGAAGTCTAATACAGAATGAACGTGTATTGACTACTTAGTTCAATATGGTAAAGGGAAGTAGCTATCTAGAATAAGGTAGAGAGCTAAAACGAATAAGTAGAATCGACTGTCAAGTGCGATTCTGAACGACTGCTCGAGAGTAAAGTAGAGTACTAGAGAGTCAGATAATAGAGTAGCGTGGATGTGGTCCACGCGAGTTGAGATAAGGATTGAGTTTCGACTGGTACAGTTTGAAACTCTGGTAGAGTAGATAGCTAAAGCCCGTCTGTGATGGTCGAGATGATACACCAATCACAACTTACAGGACACTAATGGGTGTCTGGGTAAGTCATGGTTGCAGTGTAAAAAGTGTCTGAGTTCTAAACTATGGGCGCTAGAATACATAAGTCTGGCGTGTACGCGCCCACAAGAGTCGATGTACCGCATACATAGGTCATCAAATTAATTATAGATGTATAATAGAAGAGAGGAAACAGAAATAATAAAGGGAATATAGTAAGAGCTAATCTGACTATATTTCCTGAGTGTTATTTGCCATACCTCTCACAGCAACTGTCCTGGCAGCCAAGTCCCACACAAAACTGATGTATTTCTGTTTGGTGGAGAATGGCCACATCTTGCTCTGGCCCCATGGTATGCCAAATTGTGATGTTAGGGCTATGAAGTCCTCAGTCCAAGATTGCCCAGGTGGGCGAATGGTGAGGAAGTAATCTACCCATTTGAGGAGCCACACGAAACCAGCCTTCCTGTATTGCACTATCAGCATGTTGGCAATGCTGCCAAATACTCCAGCACTTGATGCCAGGCCAAATGCCACTGCCCCATCGATGTACACCTTGTCGTCCCAGAATATGCAACATGTGTTCTGTTGATCTGGTCTTATGGAAGTGACTCGGTATGTGGCTGAAATGTTGAATGTGGCTGCTACACAGCCATCTGGCAAGGATAGGATCAGAGCTGTGGCATCCAAGAAGGTACCCCATTCTGTGGGGAAGTTGTCTGGGTTTATGCCACTGTTTATGGAGGGGTGTTCTGTGTCTCCCCAGGGAAGGAAAGGTCTTGGATTAAGTGGTAAGTGTCTGAGTGTGGTTTGGGGATCAGGCCCAAGGGTGATGTCTGGAATGGGCCAATGAGTCACTCCAGCTTATCTGGCTTGTAGCCTTTGGAGTAGCATCCTGCCTCCTGCTCGCTCAATATGTATCTGTAAATAAAGTCTGTGTCTAGTAGTGATTACTTGTGATTTTCAAAAAATGAGTGTGCGAGATAAGTGGATTCTAACCCCAATGTTAAACCCATTTATTAAACCTGATATAATGTTCTGCCAATCCTGGAATACTGTATACCATATTTACACAATGTACCTGCTGCTGTGATGGGATCAAGTGGTGTGGTGACCCAACGAGGGTCAGAGCTACCTGCAGGCTCCTGCTCCATGGTCTTTCTCGAAGCAGATGCTACAGGCATGTGTATTGCAACCATCACCCCACTTGCACTGTGATCCCAATGCCCAGCCAAAGCAGAACTGCTTGCCATCGGGGGCAGCCAGGGTGTGTTTGTTTCTGGCATTCTGGGCAATGGGGGTGGCATTCTTCCCTGCTGTGGTGAGCCTGGCACTGCAATCTGCTGGAAAGTGTCCTTGTGCTCCACACTGAAAGCAGTGAGACCTATCCCCCTCAGGGTGTGGTTTCTTTCGTGATGCCAACAGATGGGCTGGGGGTCCTGCTGAGCGCAGGCACTTTGGTGGGGTGACTGAAGGGCTACCGGTCCTTGATGCCTGAAGTGCCGCTTGTGTCGAAATTACAGTCAGTGCATTGGTGTCCAAGTAGCCTACATTGTGGGTGAGGTTGCAGGCTGCTGCCTCCCATTGCTGGGTGTCATAGTCCATAGTGACCTCCCAACTATGTGACTTTGTGATGGTTGTTACAATTGAGTGGTGTGCCATGAGAGCATTGGCTCAGGCATCCCCACCATGTGCCCTTGTGTGGTCAACTGCCACTGCCACAGCAGCTAGCCAGTCAATGATGCTAATCCCTTTCTCATTCTCACAAGCTAGCCCTTTGGCCATAATGCTGCCAGATGGCAAGAAAGTAAATTCTTCTGTGCCCCATTGTTAGGATACACACACAGGCCGGGTTTCCGGAGAAACCTGCGGGATATCCGGTAGGACTTGGCTTCAGCTTATAGGCTGCACCCTCACTAGATCGTGTTGTCCAATTTCAAACGGACAGACGGGGATCCCGGGGAGTCCGGGCGGGGTTCGTGGGTCGTAGGTCGTAAGTTGGGGGTTGTGGGTCGTGAGTCGAGTTGGTTGAGAGAGGTAGATGCGCCGGAGCCCTGTGGGCTCTGACTAGTGCAAGCGATGTGAATCAAGTAAGGTTTTAGAGCGGAAAATGTTATTAGATTACTGGGGGGAATCTAAGCTAATTTTCTGACTGGATTGTATGTACAACATCTGCCAGTTTATATAGACCGTGGAATGCATGACATACCAAATCCAGTAATAACAAAACGAAACTAACAAAACATAAAATGGGAATAGTAAACACCAAATTGGTGTTAGGAACGGGACAGAACCGGACAGAACGGGACGGGACGGAACGGAGCGGAGTCCGAATCATGACAAAGCATAACCCATAACGGGAAACGGAGCGGGAGCGGAGTCCTCAATCGTGACAGGTCATTTGACTAAAACGGGAACAGGGTTCGATTAGAGCGGTGACAGGATTCTAAGCGGGGACCAGTGACTGATGCGTGGGATGAAGACGGACATAGACAGAGACGGAGTCCGGGGGAAGTCTGGTGACTGATATGTGTCATAATGAGGTCGAACGTAACGAGTCTTGATGTAATGGAGTCTGGGCGGGAAATCCTATAAACAGACGATTGGTGCTTGTAGCGCGTGGGGGCGTATGGGTTAGTGCCCGGAGTCCAACGGGATTGTCCGGTCGAAACACCCATTCAGCCTTCCAGTGAGCTTCTGTTGTGAGCACTGTGTATGGGACATAGTGCAAGTTCCTAAAGGCTTCCTCCACTTTCCATGGTATAGCTGAAAGGTGCAAAGGCAGGAGAGGGTTGTGAGTGTGAGGAGTATGCTTTTACCATACCCATCCATGCCTATGAGAATAGCAATCTGGCTGGGAAGATACCATGGCATCATATCAGCAAACAATTTATTCACTTGGCCTGGAACTCTCGACGAGGTAACAAAGTTGATCCCAAAGTGGTCAAATGAAGTGATGTTCTTACGAGAAAAGGGAATAGCAGGTATCAAGATGGAACTGTTCATTCTCCTCACTGATTTACTTTGTGTGCATGATGATCTGCTACAGATTATGCATGTATTGCTTGGAGGGGACCACATTGTGCCAAGGGTCGATACAGATTTAATATACATTCAAATGTTGAAGGAATCTGTCACAACCATCACATGTCACATATTGTCACAAACATTCAAAGGTAATATTTGACAACTCTTCGACCTATCGAATTCAACTCGACAAACTGAACATTAATCGACACCATCGAATCTCTTTCGACATGTCTCATTTCGACGTCATATATGATTTCATAATTAGTTCATAACATAGTCATAATGATATGACGAAAAGCATAAAAGGGCTACGAAAGGAGCGAGGGAAGTCAGTCGAAATATCTGTATATTAGTGATATTAGTAATCTACTTTGTCGTAACATCTTCGACAAATACTTCCGTGAGTTCTCACGACTGGTAATAGCCTCTTACTTCATCGACAGGGCGAATATATACTTCGTCGAACGAGGCTTTCGAGTTCGATTAGTAGAATATTATTCGACTTTATCGAAGAATAATCGATTCGTGACAGTATATTTCGACTATCAACTGTTGATGAAGCCCAGGACGTGATCCGAGACTACCAAAGCATCAAGTTCCACAGCACTTCAATCCGTGGCTCCCACTCCTTCTCCAAGAGTTATTTGGTCATCGCAAATTCCAGTTTCTCCTTTAACTAAAACCAGAAGAACTGCGATGTCTTCAATCCGAGAACCCGAAGAAGTTCGAGAAGAACCGATCTTGCCAATTCAAGAATCTGAATCCCCTTTAACTCCTTTGCCCGAATCTCCACGACCTGAACCTGTTACGTCTGAGGATGAAACAATGTTTTGACATTTCGGAGATGCACTCGGAAAAGTATTGAAGGACCAGATAGTTTCGAAGGAGCACGAAATCACAGTGAATAAGCCCAAAGAGTTTACTGGAGAAGAACCTTCGATGTTGAAGAATTTTATCGCTCAATGCAAAATGGTCTTTCGATCTCGACCAAAATCGTTTGAATCCGATCAATCGAAAATTACGATGGTAACTTCATATTTCCGGAAAATGGCTCAAGAGTGGTGGCAACCTTTTCTATTAAATCCCCCAATTCCTCTGCCATCTTTCCTTGTGGATTATCTCGATTTTCTAGATGAATTATATGCTCAGTTTGGAGAAATCGATGCAGAAGGAGAAGCCAAAGAAAAACTCGATAATCTTCGAATGAAAGCTCATCATCATGTTGCGAAGTATTCGATTCAATTTACGAGTCTCGCTGCTCAAACTCGATATGACGAATTCGCTTTACGACGATGATTTTATAAAGGACTTCCGAATCGAATTAAGGACGAAATAGTGAAACTTCAAGTTCAGCCCAAAAGTTTTGCCAAACTGCGAATGGCAGCCCTTTGACTTGATTCTTACTATTGGATGCGAGAGAATGAACGACAACGCGAAACAGAATCAAGTTCGACTCCGTGAAGATTTGAAAGAAGACAATCGACAACGCCTATGACCTATCCTTCAACATCACGAACACCTTCGACTTCAAAACCGACAACTTCGACTTCAAGAACATTTAGGCCTTCGACTCAAGCGAAACCATCTTCGACAATTTTAGGACCCGATGGACGATTACTTCCTGCCGAACGAGACAGAAGATTTAAGGAAGGGTTATGTATATTATGTGGGGAGAAAGGTCATTCAGCGAGGGATTGTCCAAAAAGAAAAACTCGTCAAATTGCAAAAGGACGAATCGTTGAAGTCCAAGATTCGACAACTCAATCCGACCAGTCGAATCAAGCATCGAATGTTAAATCGGAAAATTAAAAAGGGATACTCTTCAGGCGTGTGAAGAGTATCGAAGAAGACTTGATCATGCTGAAAAAGATTCCTGTGTAATATTACGAGCGGTAACAATTTCTGATTCTTTAATTATTGAACTTAAATCGAAAAAAATTCCGAAAATGAAAGCATTAATCAATTCAGGATCTAGTCATCTTTTTATGGACAAAATGTTTGTACGACAAAATAATCTAATCTTCGACCAATTGGAAAATCCGTTATCATTAAAATTAATTGAGGGATCGACTCCGACATCAGGACAAATCATGTATACGACTACATTACAAGTTTACTTTCCATCCGGACAAATTCAAGAATTACAATTTTTTCTAACCAATCTTGACTCATCTTGTCAAGTGGTATTAGGACTCAACTGGCTGAAGCAATACAATCCTGTGATTGACTGGCGATCTGGCCGTATATCATTCGAACCTACTTTGACACCTTCAACAAATCCGAATCCGATTCAACCGTCAACCGAAACGTTATCGGAAGAGAAGCATGCTTCGACCTCGGCGAGTCATTCATCGACATCTGAGAAAATCCGTGAAGAATTGAAATCCAAGACTGTTAATCCGAATATCAATATAGTCAATCAAAAGACTTTCTTACAAGCTGCGAAAGCAAAAGACTCTCAAACCTTTGTGGTCTTCATTCGTGATGAATCTTTCAAGACTTGTAAGGCCTCTGGTGCAAAAACTATGACTTCGACATCATTCGACATACCGAATGTTCCGACCGAATATTCCAACTTCTCAGATGTTTTCGACAAAAAAGAAGCTGAAGCTTTACCTTAACATCGAAGTTATGATCACGCTATCCCATTAGAAGAAGGAACTATTCCACCTATGGGTCCGATCTATTCGTTATCCGAGACAGAACTTCAAGTGCTACGAGAATATCTCCAAGAGAACCTTTCGAAGAAGTTTATTCGATCGTCACAATCTCCCGCCGGCGCACCGATTTTGTTCGTTAAGAAGAAAGACGGAAGCCTACGACTTTGCGTCGACTATCGAGGACTAAATAAAATCACACGGAAAAATCAATATCCACTTCCTTTAATTCCAGATCTTTTGGATCGACTTCGAACGGCGAAATATTTTACGAAAATCGATCTCCGAGGCGCTTATAATTTAGTTAGGATTGCTCCAGGAGATGAGTGGAAAACAGCCTTTCGGACTCGATATGGATCTTTCGAATATTTGGTTATGCCTTTTGGACTATGCAACGCTCCAGCAACCTTTCAACAATTAATGAATGAAATATTTTTAGATTTACTTGATATTTGGGTAATTATCTATCTCGACGACATACTAATATTTTCCGACAATCTCGAAGAACATTTATGACAAGTTTGAGAAGTTCTTCGATGGCTTCGACAAAATCAATTATTTGCAAAACCCGAAAAATGCGAATTTCACAAAACCAGTGTCGAGTTTCTAGGATATGTTATTTCTCCTCAAGGTGTATATATGGATGAAGAAAAAATCAAAGTTATTCAAGACTGGCCTGAACTGCAAAAAGTCCACGACATTCAATCATTTTTAGGATTCGCGAATTTCTATTGAAGATTTATTCCAAGTTATTCTGAAATTGTTTTACCATTGACTCGACTTACTCGAAAAAAGGTTTAATGGCATTTCGACGAAAAATGTCGACATGCATTTAACTATTTGAAAAAAGAATTTATTACAGCTCCGATTTTAATTCATTGGAATCCAGACTATAAACCTATACTCGAAACTGACGCTTCTGATCATGCTATAGCCTCAATATTTTCTATGCAAACTCCCGATAACAAAATTCATCCAGTTGCTTATCATTCAAGAACACTTTTGACCTCCAAAATCAATTACGACACTTACTATAAAGAATTATTGGCAATATTCGAATCTTTCAAAATTTGGCGACATTATTTCGAAGGAACAAAAAAACCAATTGAAGTTTTAACGGATCACAAGAATCTCGAATATTTTGCAACAACTCGAATTTTGTCTTGACAACAAGCTCAATGGGCAGAATATTTATCGACCTTTAATTTGATTATTTGATTTCGACCGGGAAAACTAAATTTGAAAACAGATGTTCTTTCCAGAAGAAACGACATTTATCCAAATGAACCCGACTACTCGAAAAAGAATCCGACTAATCTTCGACTGGTATTTACGAATGAGCAAATTCAAGCTTCCTTACGTGCAACATATTATCTTCCAATAGCAAGAAAAGCTACTCTTATTATAGATACGGATCAACTATTGAAAGATATATTCAAAGCTCAAAAAGAAGATCAATTTACTCTCGACAAGATTCGACAAATTTCCGACGGTACTGAAGAAGATTGGCAAAAGAACGAACAAGACTTTTTATGTTTCCAAAACAGAATTTATGTTCCCGATTATCAAACCCTCCGACTTCGAGTTCTTCAAACATGACACGATCATATTACTGCAGACCATTTCGGTCAAACGAAAATGTATTGAACAATATACCGAGATTTCTTTTGGCCCCAACTCTGACAAGATATTCAAAGTTTTATTCAATCATGCGTAATGTGTACAAAATCGAAAACTCCACGACATCGACCCATTGGATTACTTAAGCAACTTCTGATTCCTCTCCGACCATGGCATTTGATCTCGATGGACTTTATCGAACAATTACCGACCTCGAATGGTTACAACTCAATACTTGTAATCATCGATCGACTTTCGAAACAAGCAATATTCATTCCAACTTATACTACGATCAATGCTCCTGAACTCACTCGACTTTTCGTGTTACATGTCTTTTCAAAACATGGAGTCCCTAGTCAAATAACTTCCAATCGAGGATCCGAATTCGTATCGCATTTCTTTCGATCTCTCGGAACAGCACTCGACATAAAATTACATTTCACTTCCAGTTATCATCCTGAAGGCGATGGACAAACCGAACAAGTCAATCAAACCCTCGAACAATATTTACGAATATATTCCAATTATCAACAAGACAATTGGGCCAAATTACTTCCTTTAGCCGAATTCGCTTACAACAATGCACCTTCCGAAACAACTGGTGAAACGCCATTTTTTGCTAATAAAGGTTATCATCCATTGTTAGAAATTCACCCTGAAAAAGATCTAGCTTCCGCTCTAGCTCGCGATTATACGACAGATCTCGAAGCTCTACATAAACATCTCAAATCAAATATCCAGAAAGCACAAATACATTATCAAAAATATTCTGACATACATCGAAAAGAGTCTTTCGACTTTCCGATCCATTCTCAAGTCTTTGTACGATCCGACTTTATTCGAACGACTCGACCATCGAAAAAATTATCGGAAAAACTATTAGGCCCATTCGAAATCATTGCTCGACCAGGATCTCATTCATATACATTAAAACTCCCCAATCATCTCAAAGGAATTCATCCCGTCTTTCACGTTTCAATGTTAGAACCATTTTATCCCAATACTTTCCCAAATCGAAAACAACCTCCTCCTCCTCCGATTTATGTTGAAGAAGAACCTGAATATGAAATTTGAGAAATTTTGGATTCAAAATTCGATAAAAGATATAAAGATTCATTACGATATTTAGTTGCTTGGTTAGGTTATGAAGGAACAGACGAAGAAACTTTGTGGTTAAGCTCTCAAGATCTCGAACATGCTTTCGACCTTATCGAAGAATTTCACCAAAAATATCCAAATCTTCCATGACATTAAAAATCTCATTTAGCTATCTTTCGACACTTATTTCGACATCTATTCGACAAAATCAAAAAACATATCAAAACGCAAAAAACATCAATTAATCAAAATTTTAAGTATCTACAAGTCTTCAATTCCTTCCTCTCTCAATTCCTCCATCTTATCAAACCACGCCCTCCTAAACCTTCCACTATTCACACTAATATCAGTCTCTTCACTAAAATCGCCACTTTCAACCAATTTCTTCGACAAAATCAAAAAATCCTTTCTGAACGCTTTCACCTCACCAATTAAGTCTTCCATGGTATCTTCTAATTTCGACATCCTTTCGCCAATCGATTTTATTTCCTTCTCCAAGTCCTTATCCGACCGATGTTCCGACCTTTTCAACCGTCTAGAAAAATTCGACATTCTTGACATGACCTTGTGACAATTATTTTTCCTTTGCCCAAGCTTTCGAATTCCTGGACTACCATCTTCGTTTTCGTCTTCCAATTCTTCGATGACGTTTCGACTCTTTTTTCAATTACGACGCGGTTTTCCGGCTGGCCTATTCACAGTCCAGTAGCAGAGCAGGCCCGATGCAATCGATTGCACCGATCGCAATTTGACAATGTGTTACTTTTCTTGCACACAAAATTCGTGTTAAAACACATTGTGCAACTGGGAAAAATGAATAAGCAAAATTCAACAAAATTCAACAAAATCGAAAAATTACGAATTATCCGATTTTGCCTCAAATTCCCATTGCATCCCAATTCCTTTACGAGTCGCCTTATTGTATGGTTCTTCGCAATCTTCAATCCATTTTTTGGGAATTTCTTCTAAAAAATAACTACTTAACTAATTTTAAAGAAATCCCAGAAACGACTTACCAACCGCATCAACAATCTCATTCCTATCCTCAAAACCCAAAAACTCGGATCCTGATTCGAGTTGATCGACTTCTATATCAGACATTGATTGAAGAACACGAAAATAGACGATGAAAAAACTTTTCAAACTCCGACCTCGTGGGCTCAGTCACAAAGGGAGGATACTGTCACAACCATCACATGTCACATATTGTCACAAACATTCAAAGGTAATATTCGACAACTCTTCGACCTATCGAATTCAACTCGACAAACCGAACATTAATCGACACCATTGAATCTCTTTCGACATGTCTCATTTCAACGTCATGTATGATTTCATAATTAGTTCATAACATAGTCATAACGATACGGCGAAAAGCATAAAAGGGCTACGAAAGGAGCGAGGAAGTCAGTCGAAATATCTGTATATTAGTGATATTAGTAATCTACTTTGTCGTAACATCTTCGACAAATACTTCCATGAGTTCTCGCGACTGGTAATAGCCTCTTACTTCATCGACAGGGTGAATATATACTTCGTCGAACGAGGCTTTCGAGTTCGATTAGTAGAATATTATTCGACTTTATCGAAGAATAATCGATTCGTGACAGAATCCATATATAGTAAACCCTCAAATGTGTGTTTCACCTACTTTACTCTCAGGTCAAGATTGATGCACAACCTGGAGAGATGTAACAAGATGATGGTGGAATTGCTCAGTGGGTTTGATGAGCCAGAACAAACACCCTCATCCTCCAGCTCTGGTCCCTTTCATGGAGAATGTCCTGGGATCCATGCCAGATCGACCACCAAAAAAGGACGGTCATCTTTTTCAAATGTGTCTACAGAAAATATCACAATCAAAGTCATCTCCAGTTCCCCATCATCCTCAGGTCGAGATTTGCAGTGTCCTGACGAATTTCACCATCCATCACCTATCCATCCTATCCCATTTACTCCCCCAAGTGGACCCTCCAATAAGTCATCCAATAGCTCGAACGATTGGGATTGTGATAGAGGCTTGGGAACTGGGGAGCAGAAATCAGACAATGGTTTTGATGATAGAAAAGGCCTGGGACAGGACTCACCAACCAAAAGCCTTCCCATGGAGACATCACTGGGAATTCATCGACATAAACCCCTAATCCCAGAATGGGGGGCACTGAGAAAGTTTCTGCAAATGGAAGGCAATCACGCACACACCACACTGGACACCTCTCAATGGACCAAGCCAAGGACAGATACATTCCCATTTGATCCAGGACACTCCCTCAAAAATTATGTCGTGTGGGGGACAATTGCTATGTTGCAAGATTGTTCTGGAACAACAATATCACAACAGGGGGGCAGTATAGGGGGTATAGGAGAAAGCACATATGGGATCATCACCTATGGCCAGCAAGAGTGTGCAAACGACTACATCACCAGTCTCACTGATGGAACAGTCGAGAGCGGGGTGCAGTGCATGAGTGCATAGGTGCGAGTGTGCAGGAGTATGGGTGTGGCATGTGGATGTGGGTGCATGCTGCACAAGTGCACAAGTGTGCGGCATGGACACAGTTTGAAAGCGTGCTGCATGGGTGCACAACTGTGGGCATGTGGGTGCACTGCATACAGGTGTGAGCATACAGGTGTGGGTGTACAGGTGTGGGCATATGGGTGTGGTGTTCAGCACATGGATATGGGTGTGGCAGCATGCAAACAACTATGTCACCACCCTCACCGATGAAACGGTCGAGAGCTGGGTGCAGTGCGTGAGCACGTAGCTGCACAGGTGCACAAGCATGCTGTGTGGGTGCATGGACACATCACACAGTGTGCAAGCATGCTGCATGGGCATGCAAACATGTCACATGGGTGTGCAAGCACACTGCACAAGTGCATCAACATGTCACACAGGTGTATGGGTCCAGGCATCTGGGTCCAGGTGTATGGGTACGGCATATGGGTACGTGTTATGTATTTTTAAAGGTTTTTTCTATTTTTCGCAATTTCCCCAAAATAAAATTGTTAACAAAGGCTGTTAAAATGTACTTATATCGCAATTATAAAATTGTACAATATTCTCTTGATTTATATTGAATTTATGCAATTTACTTTGTATTTTTATCTTATAAATTGAGGGAGCTACAAAATTTCTACCTTTTATTCTTTTTTAACTAATATATCTTCAAACCGGCCACCTGGCGCTTATTACACAATGTGCGGGAATATTTGTCACAACGAGTGACAGTCGTCATAAAAGCACGTGACAGTCACAAAAGGCGCATGACAGTCACAAGGCGTGATGGGTGTCACACACGCACTTCATATATGCTACAATAGAGAATGGTGGAAATGTCTAAAACATTCCAAGTAAAATAGCTAAAATAGGATAGAAATAAAGTTCAATATGTCTCTAAATGTCAGATCTCAGTGTATATAAGGAGCTCTGCTCCAGCCATGAAATATAACTCATTTTATCAACCCATTTACATCACATCTGTGTGTCACTGCAGCAAGCAGCCTACTCCACCCCAATCTGGGCAGTTGGACATCTAATTCCACTTCTATCAGAGCTGTTGGAAACCCTTGCCACCTCTATCAGAGTTGTTGGCTCAATCAGATCCCTTGTCACCTCAATCTGAGCTGTTGACTGATCTGTTGTTCCCCCTGGGGGTAGTTGCATGTGTGGAGGTGCCAAGCTGAGAGACGTTCAGAGAACATTTGGGATCCATCCATCTTCCTGGCATGTAAGAACACATCAGCATTAACTAAAGAGATGGACAGGGGGGCTGTCATAGAAGGGGGGCCAGTGGCCACCACTTCCCTGGCTGAAACTGAAGAGGCTGGAATTCTACTGTTGGGCACCCAGAAAGTTAGATGTTCCAATACCCAATCAATCAACAGATTGTAGCAGGTGAGCCAGTCATATCCAAGGACAACTGCACAACTCAAATCCAGCTGTGTCACATAGAATGTGAGCTGCTGAAGAGTTCCACATGGAAAAATGACCACAAGGTTGCAAACTTGAGTGATAATGTTATTGCTAGTGCCATTGAAAAGTCAGAGGGGACTGAATCAACTGATCAGGTTTTGAGCTTGTGAATGATGAGAAAATCAGTGTCTATGAAGCAGTGGGTCGATCCAGAGTCCACCAAGGCTCTAAAACTGGAAGGGGTGTGTGCTGAGGTCAGGGATATGAAAAGGGAGTTGGGGTCTAAAAGAGCAGATACATTGAGCCAGAAGACCATAGTTTAACAGTTTACGAGCTTGAGTTTGAAAATACTGTTAATATTTAAGCTGAAAGGGGAAGGAAAGCCCTAATTTGGGGGTCTGATTATTGGAAATGAACTAATTGGAGGGCTGACAATAGGGATTGTACTAGTTGGGAGGTCTGACTCTATAAATGTAGTGGAGCTTGGCTTCAACTCATGTGTTGCACCCTCATATGAACTGTTAGGGTGCTCCAGTATTTCAAACAGAGCAAATAGTATGATAGAGATGAAGTTCAACACTTAGCTCAATCAACTGGGGGGGGGCACATGTGACAGTTCACTCAGAGGTGATAAAATGTATGTACCATGGGGCACAGATGACAGTTCAATTGGAGGTGATAGTAAGACGGTGTATTTTGACACACAATGTTCTTGTCCAGCTTGGTCTCGATATATGTGAACGATGTCCAGAGAAGTGCAACAGAGAGTGTAAATGACATGATAAGGTGGCCACTGGCTTCTGTGTCCAGGTCTGCCATGAGTCCGACAAATAAAATAAAATATAACAATGTGAGGAAGATAGATTTCTCAATAAGCTGCTGTTGTTCTCATCTTTGGACAAGTGTAATGGTATGCAGCAAGTGGGACAGCATTACTGTGAGGGAGCTAAAAATGACCTCCTTTTGACTGGGGATAAAATAAACTGTAGGTCCACTGAACATTGGGAATCCCACGTGTGTTGAAAGGATAAGGAGCACCTGCTGCTTTGCTCAGATGCCATACCAATGTACCCTATGGAAATTGGTGTGCGTACAACCTGGTGCCTCGGCTTCTGTGCCAGAGAGGGGGAAAGAGATGTTGAAGGATGGTAGACATGAAGGTGGAAAGTCCATCAAATGTAAATATGGGGGGCCACCTCCTTCCATTTGTGCAGTGTGCAGATTCTCAATGCTCCTCCTCACTGCTCTACTCCTCCTGTTGCATTGTATCCTAAAGTAAGCCTAGAAGGCCACAAAATTGAATAGATTGGGTCTTTGCAAATTAATGGTGACAAGTGGCATTGTACGGCTTGTTGATTGCAAAATAACTGTAAGGTTTTGTGAATGAAATGTATCCTTGTTTTGTGAATTTAAAGAGGTTGCCATGTTGGTCCAGCTCTTGAGTCAATGAGTCATTGTGCCTATGAGATCCTCAATGTAGTCGAGAAATTGTAGTGATACTTGAGAGGTATAGATTGGGCAAGACTGCTGTCTCAAAAAAGCTGGTGGGGTACAAAGAGATGACATTGGAAGAGAATAATGTAGTTGCATTTAATATTTGAATAGAATTATGGTAGATGTGATGGACATATGTTTGAATGATAATTGTCGTGGCACCATGGCAGGAATGGATGATTGACACCATCATGTGTAAGAACAATGAGCCCCCTAAAGAGAATGTGGGGCAAAGAGCATTTTGAGTGTTTTGAAGATGAATATGCATCCTGTGCAGAAAGTTGTTTTGATTAGGTATGAGAATGTATGATAAGGTCTTGAGACTTGAAAACATGATTGGACAGTATTTCATCATGCATGTTATGTGGCTTGACCAGGGGCGATAACCTGTTCGAAATCAAGACCCTAAATGTAACTCAGTCTCATTTATTGTATAACAGACTAGTGTATTTTATGTACTTAAATGTAACTAATAAACATTTATTAGTTGTACATCAAGTACCAGTACATAATAATCTTTACTTACCTCTGTCTCATTTACTGTATAACAGACTGAGGTAATACTACTGTAGTTCCAGATTATATACTTGATCATATATATTACTAGGCACCACTAATGGTGTGTTATGGACACCGGGTGCCTATGTCTGAGATTAGATGGTCATATGCAGAACAAAGGGAGAGCAAAGGGACAAAGCGCCCTTTGTGTATCTTCAATCACATGTCCTAAAAATAGTGGTGATCTCGGAATCTGTTGTTTGTGATGTACATATTACAACAAGGTGTAGGATGATTAGGATCCATAATGACAGGGAGAGTGTAGAATGGGCTGCCATCTCACTTGGTGTATGTGGTGACCACACTGATGTGTTGCATGGTAGGTTCAATGTGAAGGGTATGCACATATTATGGTTGGACTATCGAATAATACACATATTACTCAATACTATTTTCTATATTTTATCTCTATGTTTCTATTTTCTATACTCTTTGAGTATAGCCCTATTTATTTAGTTTGAGACTCTGTGTATACTTGTGGGTGTGCTTGGCACCAAGAGAGATAGACACTTTTTACCCAACAGACACCACCTCATAACGACTCAGAATGTTGAACAGCAAGAGGTGTCCAGGGTGACGCCTCAGCTACTAAGCAAGTAGCATTACTTAACATACTGTTAGCTTCAGGACTTGAACCACAAAGGTCAAGTCCCTTACTCCCACTACTGTGCTCATCAATACCACTATCGATTTGTGCTGCTCTCACTCTTCCTTATATAACTGATACCTTGCTGGTTATCTTTCCTTTCTCACACTGTGAGTTGTACCAGAATGGTCAACTCCCCTATTCTCTTCACTAGCTGTCTCGAGCAACTGCACAGTTGCTCTAGTGATGCATATCGTGTCTTTTTACTAGTACTGTGAGTCTAGTAAGCTCTAGTATTGTACTCGATAGTTGATATTTGCTCGTCGTGCTTGAATAACCAATATTCTTCATATATTGAGCAGTCAGAATCCAGTGACTCCTCACAGTGGTGATCTGGGCTGGACCATTCTTTTCCTATGAAGAAAACCTTACTGTTCGACTATTAATTTCTAAGCACACAAATGACCACAGGTAAGAACCAAACACCAAGGTCTTCAACAACCCCAAGCAGTTCAATACCTCATCAGAGACCTGCTAGTCTGGAACCACCCTGTAATGTCACCATGAGGAAGTCTTCATTGACTTTTCAAGGATCAGCCCCTCCTGAGGATTCCCCCAGAGTAGCAGCTGGATTGTCAATGAATACCCTCCCCAATCCACCTGAGGAATGTTTGCCAAATGGGCAGTTGAGCACCCTGGAGTTAATATTGAGCCTACCCGAGCACCCGAGCCCATTCTCATGTTCCCACTGAGTGTTAGGGTGCATACATGGCGGGTTTCTGGAGAAACCCACGGAATATCTGGTAGGACTTGGCTGTGCCCTCGCAAGATCGTGTTCTCCAATTTCAGACAGGCAGATGGGAATCCTGGGGAGTCCAGGTGGGTTCGTGGGTTGAGGGGTCATAGGTCGGAGGTCGTGGGTTGAGAGGTCGTGAGTCGAGAGGTCATGAGTCGAGAGGTCGTGAGTCGAGAGGTCATGAGTCGAGAGGTTGTGAGTCGAGATAAATAAGAGAGATAGATGTGCTGGAGCCTGTGGGCTCCAACTAGCGTGAGCAGTGTGATTCAAGTAGGAGTTTAGAGCAGAAAATGTATTAGATTACTGGGGGGAATCTAAGCCAATTTTCTGACTGGATTGTATGTACAACATCTGCCAGTTTAAATAGACCGTGGAGTGAATGACATACCAAATCCAGTAATGATGAAATGAAACTAGCAAAACATAAAACAGGAATAGTAAACACCAATTTGGTGTTAGGAATGGGACGGAATGGAGCGGAGTCCGAATCGTGAAAAATCATAAACCATAACAGGAAATGGAGTGGGAGTGGAGTCCAAATCATGACAGGTCATTTGACTAAAATGGGAACGGGGCTCTGTTAGAGGGATGATGGATTTTCCGAGTGGGGTTCGGTGACTGATGTGTGTGACGAGGTCAGACATAGACAGGGATGAAGTCCGGTGGGTATTCTGGTGACTGAAACACAACGTAACGTAGTCAAACGTAGACAAGTCTGACATATGGAGTCTGGCGGGAATTCTGGTAAACTGACAATGGGTGTGTATAGGGTGTGGGTGCATATAGGGTGTGGGTGTGTATAGGGTGTGGGTGCATATAGGGTGTGGGTGCGTATAGGGTGTGGGTGCATATAGGGTGTGGGTGCATATAGGGTGTGGGTGCATATAGGGTGTGGGTGCATATAGGGTGTGGGTGCATATAGGGTGTGGGTGCATATAGGGTGTGGGTGCATATAGGGTGTGGGTGCATATAGGGTGTGGGTGCATATAGGGTGTGGGTGCATATAGGGTGTGGGTGCATATAGGGTGTGGGTGCATATAGGGTGTGGGTGCATATAAGTTAGTGCCTGGAGTCCAGTGGGATTTCCAGTCGTAACACTGAGACAGGTTATCCTTAAGCAGTTCCTTGGGGGTCATATGGTTTATGCTGAGCCTATTGATATGAACTGGGACATGTACTACACTGATCGAATCTCCACTGATCAGCTTACTCCTTCTGTGGAAGAGTACAAAACAAATTACCCTTCTTTACAGTGACGGTAGCAGGCTGGTTAGGTCATTATCCAGCCATCTTATCAGCATGGGATTTATTCACGCAATTGGTCTGTGCACAACACCTAGTACTGCTTTAGGTCTTAGCTAGACACACAAGCATGTATGTATATAATCTAGGGAGTTAAGGACAGTAGGTCCTTAACTTTGTAATTGACTTGGGTACACAGCATCTACTATAGTCTGTGTACAGACAGTCCCTAACAGAGGTGACCAGGGGGTAGGATTATTGTCAGAAGCTCAACTAGAGGTGGCAATAAACTGCTTGCTGCAGTGACACACAGATATGGTGTTAAATGGGTTAAGATGGTTAATAAGATGTTCTATTCAAGGCTGGAGCTGAGCTCCTTATATACATTTTAGTCTGAGACATTTTAGAAGATTCTAGAAGATCAAATGATGTCATTTAGAATTTTCTAGGCATAATAGTGTTGGATTACAAGCATCATACAAGCTCATACTCCTTTGTTCCTTTCCCCATTGTCCTCCTGTCTCACATCCTTATTGTTTTCCTCATTAGGATTCCATTGTTCTTATTGTGTATATATATGTAGCTATGTATGAATAGAGCTCCACATGCATTTGTGAGGGTCCCTGCTATACTCAGGTGAGGTCAAAGTCCATCTTATCTTAACACAAATGTGCAGCACACCTCCTTTATCCATTTCACTTCATGTCATTCTATTCATTGACCACAACTAGTCTTATTGAAGAACCTTCAAGAACATTTGAAGAAACTGCAGAAGCTGAGAAGCTCTTTGATGTCAGAAATGAGACCCCAAAGTTTGGATGCCTGAATGATTCCAATTATTGTTAAGGAGTGCATGTGGAGCTTATTGGAGGGTTTCTGGAGAAACCTGCGGGAATGCTGGTAGGACTTGGCTTCAGCTTATAGGCTGTGCCCTCATGAGATCATGGCATCCAATTTCAGACAGGTGGACAGGAATCTCATGGAGTCTGGGAGTAGTTGATGGGTTGAGAGGTTGGATGGTCATTTGCTGGAATCCCATGGAGGTCAAGGGGTCAGGTGGTGATGGGTTGGAGGTCAAGTGATAGACAGGTCAGAGCCCATGGGCTCCAACAAGGTAAATAGCAGTGTGTTTCAAAGAGAGGAATAGAGTAGAAAATATACTGAGAATTACGATCTAAGCTGATTTTCTGACTGGATTGTATGTATGTACAACATCTGCCAGACTATATAGACTGTAGAATGTATGTTATACCAAATTCAGTAATAATGAGATCCAAACAAGTAATCATGAAATGAGAGAAGTAAACACCAAATTAGGTGTTAGGAGCGGAATGGAATGGAGGTGGGGTGCAAAACATGACAGGTCATTAGACCATAATGGGAATGGGGTGGGAGTGGAGTCCAAAATGCAACAGGTCATTTGACCATAACAGGAATGGGGCTCAGTTAGAGAGCTGATGGGTTTTCCAAGTGGGGTCCAGTGACTGATGCATGGGACAGGGTCGGAGATAGACAGGTATGATGTGCACGGGTCCCAGCAGGTATTCTGGTGACTGGTACATGAGACAATGAAGGTCAGGCATGGACAGGTTTGTTGTCTGGGTCCTGGCAGGTATTCCAGTTAACTGATAACTGGTGCATATAGGGTGTGGGTACATATAGGGTAGTGCCCAGAGTCTGGAGGGTTTTCCAGTCGTAACAATTATGTAGAGTGGGCTCTTTGTATGGAGGCAGTCCTAACCTGGAGAGGGCTATGGGTTATGGGGCATGGTTTATGTCATCATGCCAAATGCAGATTCAAAGGAAGAAGAAGAAGTCAATACAGAGCTACAAAAAATGTTGAAAGTGTAGATTGCCTTGAAGATGGCAGAAGCACAAGCTGAGATGATATTGCAAGTTGAGGATAGCCAGTTATCACATGTGTCTACAAGATCCTAGGGAGATTTGGCTCACTGTGAGAGGTACAGCAAAATATACTCAGGAAATATAGTCTGGATGAGCTCATACTATATTTATATTATTATTTCTACTTTCTCTCTATTTTATCATACACTTATAATTAGTTCAATGACCTATGTATGCGGTACATCGACTCTTGTGGGTGCATACATGCCAAACTTATGTATTCTAGCGCCTGTAGTTAGAACTCAGACACTTTTTACCCTGCAACCATGACTTACCCAGACACTGATTAGTGTCCTGTAAGTTGTGATTGGGGTATCATCTCAACCATCACAGACAGGCTTTGACTATTGATGCAATCAGAGTTTCGAACTATACTAGTCGAAACTCCACCTTTATCTCAATCCATGTGGACTATATCTGTGCTACTCCGTTATTTGACTCTCTCGTTATTCTCTTCTACACTCAAGCAGTCCCTCAGAATCATACTTCATAGTCAATTCTCCTTATTTGTTTTAGCTCTCTATTCTACTTTAGATAGCTATTTCACCCGACCATATTGAACTAAACAGTCAATACATGTTCAGTCTGTATTAGACTTAGATAGTCAATACATCTTTGTGTTGTACCTAAATGGTCGATATTCTTTGTATACAGAATGGTTAGAACTTCCACTACTCTTCACACTCACCTTGCAGAATGTCCATAGAACAGCAGGATTTGCCATGAGCCTGGCTTTATGATGACAATTTTTGACAATGAAGAAACAGGTATCTCAGTCAATGCAAGCATGGATTGGTACCATAAAGGCAGTGGCTTTTCGAATGGAGGAAGCTAGGATTGATGTCAGCAATCAGGACAAAATTTTGGCACTCACAATGGGTCTCCCAGTCACCTACGATGCAGTTATAATCAATTTTGATGTAATGCATACAGACCTGTTGACATTAGATCATGTTATTGGTCACTTGGTAAATGAAGAAATTCACCAGCAATCAACAGTCATGACGGCCAAAATCAAGAAAGAAGAGCTGCATGATGATCAGGCCTTGGTTGCCAGTTTGGGTGGTCAGTGTCAAGATCCAGTTTGCTTCTTTTGCAATAAGAAAGACTATATCAAAATGGAGTGCAAGGAGCGAATTGAGTGGAAAAACATACACAAGAGAAGACCAGAGTTGCAGGTGTTGTTGAATCTGTTGAAAGTGAGGAAGAAGAAGGATGTTTCTGATTATTCAGTCTCCAGGGGTGCATGAACCTTTTTGCCTGTATGAGCTTGCAGAAGTGTGTTGGATTTTGAGCATCATACAAGCTCATATTCCTTTGTTCCTTTCCCCATTGTCCTCTTGTCTCACATCCTTATTACTTTCCTCATTATGATTCCATTGTTCTTATTGTATATATATATGTACCTATGTGAAAATAGAGCTCCCTGCATGTTTGCAAGGATCCCTGCTATACTCGGGTGAGGTGGAAGTCCATCTTATTGTAACAAATAGAATATTCTAGAACCTTATGTATAGAATATTCTACAATATTCTATCTACTGTTTGTACCTATTTTTAACTGTTATACCTCGAAACTACTGGAATATTCTGTTATGACCGGAAAACCCACTGGACTCTGGGCACTACCCTATAGGCACCTGCACCCTTTACACACTAGTTACTGTATCAGTTAACCAGAATACCTGCTGGGACCTGGATGATGAACCAGCCCATGTCTGACCTTAGTTGTCTCATGAATCAGTCACTGGAATACCCACCAGGACCTGCACACATTGTACCTGTCTTTCTCTGACCCTGTCCCATGCATCAGTCAACTGGACCATGGTGATGGGCCATTACCAATTGTCAAAGAATGGTTCACCACTCTTGAAGCGTCAGTGAAGGTTCACTTTAGTGGATGGATGGCCTTACAGGACAAATTTGATGCTTAAGGAGCATTGGAGATGACATTAGATATGCTTGGAACATTTGCAAGGGACCATATTATCCAAGGTTTTGGTCTCAATATGATGGAACAGGCTGTGATTTTGATCAACCTATCCAAGGCTGGACAAGAATATGGCTTCAAAGTCATGTCTAAAAAGCATTAGATTTTCTTTTTTGCAAAATTTAGAAATATGCCCAAATGCCTACCACACTTTACATATGTTAGACCAATTACACACTGATTGCACTATATTGGAAAGATAAATGTTATATTTAAGAGCATGTTGTAGGGAAGTAAACAAGAGAAAGTGTATTACATGTATCTGGAATGTCCCATCCACCCACATGCATGCTCAGGAGTGATGGTTGCCAGTGCAGTATAAAGAAATGAATGGACAGCCCACTCATTTTTGGCCTCAACAGCTGCATGAAAAATATCACCATGCCAGCACATGTAAGCCTTGACAAAAGAAAAAGTCTCTTCAATTGGGTTGAGGTCTGGTGAGTAGGGTGGTAGATAGTACAGAAGTACACCTCTAAAATAGAATGGGTGAAGGTTAACAATGAAAGTGGGATAAAGGAAATACATACCTTTCCTCACAAAGGTGTGCCACATCCTCAAGATGATGGATTCCACAGCTATCCATGACAAGGACACTATGCTGTGCCGGCCATGGATTCATGAATGGCATTAGATCTTCAATGTATTTGTATTGTATAAACATGCCATTATAGACTCCTTTGCAAATGTCAGCATAGAGGATACTATCAGACCAGAGCACAGGGAGTAAGGAATATCTATTGGTTGTGCATAGAGCAAATATCCATACAATAAATAAACAAGCATTTACCCAATACCCCACTGAAATTTTGCTGATGTTTGTGTCCATTGCCCATGTTCAGCCCAACTGTACAGCCTGTAAGTTGTTCAAGTGTCAATTCAACTCTCATCAATGAATACAAGCCACTCTGCACTTTCCATGGCAATCTGAAACCTGTATCATGAAATGCTCAGCAGCCACTCTTGATAACTTCCGGTATCAAAATCAGACTAGGAATGGGTATAACAAAAGTGGAGACTCACCTTTTTACGAGTCAAACCTAGCTTTGTCAGAGTATCCCAAATTGTCAATGTTCCCACAGTGATGCCATACTGATGCTGCAAGGAACTCTGCATTTCATCAAGATAGATATTGGGATATTGTTTGGTCAAAGAAACCAAAAACTGCAAGAATAGTGAGTATGGAAACTAAATAAAAGCACAATTATCTCACTTCATGAAGTTGAAGGGCACAAGTCCCTTTAAGGTACCAGACAACACAGACTGTGGCATTCCAGTGTTCATAAGCATAACAGTCAAGGAACTGTGATAGTTGCTGGATAGCATAAGAGATATTGGGGCGAGTCGAGATGGCAAGATATAGAAGGGAGCCAACAAGGGAACGGTATGGAAGTTTGGCCAGGTTGACCTGGTCATCTTCCGGGAGGGAAGACCGAATGACACACCTGAGTTTAAGGCCAGGAACCATAGGAATAGGAAGGGGATTAGCATCGGTTTGGCCAAACTGAGAAATGAGGCGATCAATTAGAGCAGTCTGAGATAACTTAACAACATGATTTGGATGGTCCCATTCGACAGCTATGCCAACAACAAAGTGGACTGTCCCAAGATCAGAAAATTTCCAAACCTCTTTCATCTGTTGTTTAAACCTCTCATTTTCAGCCTGGGATGATGCAATGGATAGAAAATCATCGACATGGACTGCAGTAATGACAATCCCTAGCGATGTTTTGCGGTAGTATATGCAAGAGTTGCTGGAGAGCTGAGTAAATCCCCAGCTCAACATTTTCTCATGCATTGTTCGGTTCCAGATACGACCTGCCTGTTTCATGCCATACAAGCCATGGACAATCTGCCATACCCAAGACTCTTTTCCTGGCTCCTCAAAACCGTCTGGCTGGAACATATATTGGACCTCATCATCTGGGAGTAAACCATACAAAAATGTGGTTTTGATGTCAATTTGCTGTGCATCCCAGCCAAAATGGGCTGCTATATGTAGGAGAAGGCACCAGGACTCCATCCGGGCTGTAGGTGAGGTTGTTTTATCATAATCATGCCCATAGACCTGCTCAAAACCCTTAAAGACAAGCCTAGTTTTATGGCAGGTCACCTCCCCCATAGCATCCCATTTGACATGGAACACTGGTTTTCCTTTATGGATTTTGGTGCCAGCAGGGACCTCCAAACATGGTACCAACTCATATACCCCCATGTCTCGTAAGGACTGAAGTTCTTCTTGGTAGCTAGTACGCCAGGCATCTCCATGGGGAGAGTTCTGAGCCTCCTCCCAGGTGAGTGGGTCTGCCTCAAAAGATGTAGATCCATCACATGTAGGCATATTTGAGATTGCAGCCAGGATATCAGCATCAGAGTCACCCAGGCCACAAAAGTCATCCAAAAGGATACTGTATTAAGCTCACCAGCGGTATCAGCCAGTGGACCAGAATCTTCGTGTAGCTGCTGAAAATCAAGGTGGCACTGTTCTCATTGTGCATGCACACATGCAGCACTGGCAATGGAGTCTTGAACAGCTGTTTCAAGCCGAGAGGGACGATTGGGAATTTGTGTGGCGAGGTGGGAAGAGTGGTGAATGCCATCCTCAGCGGGAAGAGGTGCTGGAGCAACAGCAGGAGGCTCAGGGATGATAGGGCCAGTAGTAGACTGCGTTATTGCAGGAGGCGGGGCTAACTGAGGCACATGGACGATAGGGTCAAGATCTTCAAGGGGAGATGATAAAATTGTAGTGGGTAAAGGAATATTGGGTACAGGTGGTGGATGCTTGGGGAGGCTGGAGGGAGGCAAATGAGGATGGCCTTCATGACTTTCAAGGAACCTGACATGATAAGAAACATAAATTTGGTTAGACTTGGGATCATAGCAATGATACGCTTTCATATTGGGGTCATATCCAAGAAGGATACACTCAACAGAGTGCTCATAGATTTTGAGGTTGTGCTTATTCAGGATGAGGACAAAGGCACAGCACCCAGCCTCATGCAAATAGAGAGATCAGGAATATGGCCATGCCAAAGCTTCCAAGGTGTCTTGCCATGTAGTTGACAACTTGTTGTTTTTGCATGTACATGTGTAGCAGTCAGGTAGAACTCCTCCCAAAATCGGGCAGTTAATCCTGCATATATTGCCATGGTACGGGCCTTACCCATGAGAGTCTGGTGAAGGCATTCAATGCAGCCTATATGTGCAGAAGTATGAGGTGCAGTGAATTGATGAACAGTACCTCGAGATTCCAGCCACTGTTTCATTTGATTAGACTTCAATTCCCCATTATCCATTCTGTAGATGCCAATTTTCAAACCAGTTTCCACTTCACGAGAAAGCTCCCAGGCCTGCAAGGCAGGAAAAGCATCACTCTTGTGTTTGAGGGGAATAGTCCAGGTGTAGCTGGAATAATCATCAACAATGTTCATTACATACTCTGATCCTGTGTGGGATGCTACATCATTAGGACCTGCGAAGTCCACCCAGACCTTCTCTAAATGTCTTGTAGCCTTATGCCCATCCCCCTGTGCTCGTACTTTCAGTACAGAACCTTTGGTCTGTTTGCTAAGTATGCAAAAGTCACATTTCAGAGGAGGCTGGTGAATGGATACTGACATACCTTTGATGGTGCCACTGTTAATCATGTCCATGATGGACTGGTAATTGGCATGGCCTAGGTGTCGGTGCCAAGTACCAATGTCTAGAGTGCCATGGGTGAGAAGTGCATGTTCAGCTGTAGCAGATTTGATGGACAAAGAGTACAGATTTTTGTGTGACAATAAAGATCCAGATGCAATGGTTGTACCAGAGGAGTTCATAAGCCAACATGATGAATCACTAAAATGTGCAACAATTTTAGAATCCCTAGTGATGCACCAGATGGAAATAAGCCGAACAGAATCAGTAGGGATATAGTGAACATCACAAAGAACTATGTATGCCCCCTTCCGATGTGTAAGTGAATGTCTCCTATGACCTACGACCTCTCGACCACGACCCCCACCCGGACTCCCCGGGATTCCCATCTGCCTGTCTGAAATTGGATGACATGATCTAGCAAGGGCGCAGCCTATAAGCTGAAGCCAAGTCTTACTGGATATCCCGCGGGTTTCTCCGGAGACCCGCCCTGTGTGAGTATCCTAACAGGTACCCAGAACAGATGTAATCACTAATAGAAATCCTGATCTTCAGCAGTCTGTGACCAGCACTCTTAATCTTGGACATTACTACCACTTTCATACAATGATATTGCCCCATATGATGATATATTATCATTGCGATTTATATTCTGGATTGTGCTATTTTAGTGATGAGGACTCTGCTTGTATAGCAGAGTTCATTAACAATGATACTGGCAACATACTAGTGGACTGTGTTAACAAGTATTGGGTATTACAAAATGGACCCTGGATCCAGAGCATCATCATTCACTATTTATGATGTCAGACTTGGCACAAATTTGGAGAAGCTAGGGGAAATATTACAAAGGAAAGGAGTTGGAACTCCAGGTCTTGCAGGCACACAAATGATAGCTTGGCCCAAAGTATCCAAATACATTAACAATCTTAGGAAATTTGGCAAGTACATTGTGGAATTTGGAAATGTATTCTGAAAATCAGAAGCTGGAAATGTAGGTCCTGGAGGCACATGAGTGACTGTTGTAAAATGGTGATGAAAGACCCACCTCTCTAGGGAGGGCTTACCCCTCACCTTCCACTTTATTCTTGAAAATGGGGATTGTGGACCATTTTTTGGAGGCTAATGCATTATTTTACCCATGTGCACCTTGTAGATTGTGTATTTACAATAGTGACTGCTTGGTCCCAGAGCATCCACATACATTTTAGGCTATGACAAACCTAGCATACATACACATTGCAAACTCTGGGAAGATCTGCTGGGGCTCAGGAGTTGCTAGTGCAGGTTGTGGAGGTATAAAAGTGACTCTTTGTGAGATTACATAAGTAATGTAGAAAATTAATGGCCAGATTGGATATTGAACCCAGGGTCTTTCACATACATATGTATATAGCAAGGGTGCTAACCACTATACCACCTGACCTTGGGTAGGTTCAGTCTTACACTTTACTCAAAAATATAACCTCAAGTGCCTGTTCCTATTAGATGATACAGTATACACACTGAACTCAGACCTGTATTAAGTAACAGTTGGAACAATGGTTGGTATTACATAATCTAACACTCTTTGACCCAGAGCATCCAGATATATTAATGATCTTGGTATTCATCTTGCAGAATCTGGGAAAGTATACTGAAACTCAGGAGCTGGAAGTGCATGTCTTAGAGGCACACAGGTGACTCTTTGGTCCAGAGCATCCAGGAACATTTTCAGCCATGGGAAACTTGGCAAATACATTGCAGAATTTGGGACAATATACTAAATATCAGGAGCTGCAAGTGTATGTCCTGGAAGTGTTACGACCGTGTCGTAACCCATGTCGCAACCCGATGGTCTCCGAGAATACTACAGTCTATCGATGTTTCGAGTTATTGATCAAGTCATCATTTCGGCAACCTTTGGAACACCGACACTGACGTATACCTTCACGGCGATCAAACCCCATTTACGCCCCTGTCAAATATACTCGTACCATCTGGTTATGCTTTGATACGTCCCCTTTCATTATGATGATCTGTTTTACTCTATGTTTCACATATGCCCATATATACTTGTAGCCCGTGGACTATTCCCTTTTCTCATAATCCCGCTCTCGGCTAAATCTCGGCTTCCGATCTTATCGTAACCTTCCAGTTTCTAGTCAAGTCTATTTGTCAAATAGTGTTTCCGCTCTTCCCTTAGTTAGTAGTTTCTAGACGCCAATAACTCATATATAAGACCCGCTGTAATGGAGTTATTGGACAATCAGAATATCGACTTAGATCGACTTATATACCCCTCTAATTTCCGACTCCATTATCTATTCACAAACACCACATTCCGACACCATCCGATTTATGATTCAACCTACATTTACGACTTCAACCTCAGTCTCTGACTCTCTCAGTCTCCGACTCTCTCAGTCTCCGACTCTCTCAGTCTCCAACACTCTCAGTCTCCGACACTCTCAGTCCCAGACTCTCAATCTCCGACTCTCAGTCCCCGACTCTCAGTCTCCGACTCTTGGTCTCTGATCCCTCAGCCCAACCCTTGACTTATCCTTCGGTTTCCGACTGGTAGTTTACCGAGAGGTTTATTCGACAGGACTAGTTTCCCGACACCTGACGGTAATTTGCGAGGGCGCAGCACATAAGCTGAAGCCAAGTCCTTCCGATTGGTCCCTGTCGGCCACCGACATTAGTCAGTTTTCAGTTCTTAACAGGAAGCCTACCAGCATCTGCTTGGGGCCCAGAGCATCTAGATGCATCAAAGAGCAAGGGACACTTGGCAGGCACCTTGGAGAATCTTGGAAAATATGCTCAAGCTCAGGAGCTACAAGTGCAGTTCCTGGAAGTTCACAAATGACTCCTTGGCCCAGACCATCCAGATATGTCATGGGGACAAGGAAATTTGGCATTGACCTTGCGAAATTTGGGAAATTATCCTGAAACACAAGACCTGGACGTCCAGGTCTTGCAGGCATGAACTTTTGAGAGAAAGTGCTTTACCCAGATTGTACTTTCTTTTCTGACACATTTATTTTACTACCTTTCCCATACTCTTCTTAATTTATCACTAGGGATATCCTACTATTTACTATCGACATTGTAGTTAGTAGCGACATGTATACTTGTGGGCAAATGCCCAGTGTGAATTAGATCATTTTCAGGTTGCAACTTTGTGTGCTTGAAGAGGAGGATCCACCCCTACCACTATAAGTTGGAACTGCAATTCTGGTATATTTACCTTCAGCCTGTGACATTGTACCTATTCGGTCGCCATAGCTCAATTGATGTTAATGTCATTACCTTTTCATCATTTCCTAGTCGCATGTGACCAAAATAATATCCGGACGTAAATCTTGCCATTTTTATAGTAAGGTTATGTGAATACAAATTGAGGAGTGACTACAGCAGAATTTAACTTCAAGAGATATGCCCATTCGAACAGGCAGCATTGCCGGCCCTAAGCCCGTGCTTGGCGAGTGGTGTTGCTGCGCATACTTCACAGGACACATTCCGGTGTTGGAGAATGATGACAGAAAAGAGGTGTATGCGGCGGGAGTCATTGAAGGCGCCTACATGTGATACTGCACAGAAGCCAAGGTCATTAACGGTTGATGCCAAAATAGCCAACGAACATGCTGCAGTCACGATGGTAGTACCTATCCTTAACCGCAATCTTAGAGCATATACACAGTTTCTAAATTAAGTTCGGACATATTCACAGGACGACGATGCTGGCCTTGACGCTCCGAGTCAGGTCACGGCAACCCAACGGCGAGATATAGTGGTAAGTATTGCTTAGCCGCGTATGTTGAAAGAGGACAGTAGAGAGGGGACAATGGTGATAGGGAATGAATCGACCAAGAATGGACAAGTTCAAAGGACGAATGGGTATACGAGAAGGGCGCGACACATAATAGCCTAAACTTAACGAAGGACAGATGGCTGACGCTACTAGAGTCTCCAAACCACGCTAGCTAGCTCTCGAAATCATCTTGTTTAGTGGTCACTCTATGTCAGCTGGCGTTTGCAATGGCAGAGCGACGACTGTCCTGATGCGCTTCCTGGTGTTAAACTGGTGCACCATGCCATGTGACATGTCGTAAAAGTTCGCGATAGAAATCCGCAAGGATGTCGCCTACTGTCAACACTGCTGAGGTCAACGGGATAGACGTCGATGTGGTAGGGTAAGAGGCTCCATTGGAGTCGAAAGAAAGGAAGTGGAGGGAACGTGGCTGGTATGGCGCCGTCTCGAGCTGTAGTTTCCAAAGGTCGTAGTGACCGAGTCCATTGGAGATACGCACTGATTGCGCTCTACATTCTCCAGGTATGTGGAAGCACTGCATCTAGGTGAGCCAGTGTTAGTTGAAGTTGTATAGTTCGACACATTGTCATAACCCACATCCATTATCCAACGCCATCTATTGTCAAACTGCGGTGGCTGGGGCCAAACCCAGGTCAAAGAGATATGCGCGTTCTACCACACATGGTTGCCGGCCTTGAGCCCATGCTTGCTAGTATGGCTGCGGCGTCTCCGGCGTGGAGAATGGTCTAGTCGGTTATGCTTCGGAACGATGACAGGAAAGAGGTGCATGCAGGAGAAGCCGCTGAGGACAGCTACTTCTAGTGCCGAACATAAGCGAAGGTCATTCGCATCGATGCCAAGATAGTCAACGAATACGTCGTAGTCCCAATTGTCATACCTATCTTTAACCGTAGTAATGAAGTACATCAATGAGTTGTTGCTCCTGTCTATGTTAGGTTCAGACTTATCCACAGAACAACATTATCGACCGTTGATGTCCAGAGACATCCTCAACACCGTTCGTGGGCAAGCGTGTCGTGGTGTTTGGGGCGAAGGTTTACGTCACATGTTACCGCTGCACAGGAGGTCAAAGACAATTTTATGATTAACATGCAGCATGTAATCCGCCATATCTCTAGCGTGAATGCAAACACACGTCAGCATCTTCGTCTGTCCACGAATTGCCTCAAATAGACTCCATACTCACTAAGTTTTGCCGTATCGTCTTATCTAGCCTGGTGGCAAGGATGGCAGTCTATACTTGTCCGACGGGACATGGTTCAACATCCGAATCGAGTCGTCATCGTCACTGGGAGAACTGAGTACCGGCCGCCGCGATGCAGAGCGGGTTGAGAGCGAAAGCAAAGCATCGAACGCCCATTGTGTTCGTGAGGAAGGTTATACAAACTTGGTGAGTGCTGTCCGGGGGATATGACGTGTGCGAAACTCTGACAGACGTGACAAGTGTTGGAAAGGAACACGAAGCGGAGGCGGATCAGCGACGATAAAGCCAGAAGCGAAGTCGCTGCAACCTGATGGTGGTATATAATGAAGCCACAATATTAGCCATGCATGTCGATCGGCACATAGCTCAGTCGTAATATTCAAATGGACTACGGGATACTGTGCAGTGAAGAGTGAAGAGGTGACAGTGGCGCGGGCGTTGCCACGTCAACGTTTTATCTCTCTACAACGCATCTTACTTCATATGAAGGGAGTAGTATCTTGAACTCGTCGGCTTCAGAGGACACCAGAAATTGTGAGCATACTCGTGATCGCGTAGATTCTGGATTCAGCATCAAAATACTTGTCGAACGCTAATGACGATTCTGACAGCGTTGTCGCCATCCATGGCCTAGATAAACACCGCGAAGACTCCTAGACGGCCGAAAACGGAATCCCCCCCCCCCCCCCTGGTGCAAGCCCTGGAAGACGGTGCCTTTCGACAGCCAATGAATGCTGTGCAGTCCATTACTGGACTCATATTCGCGATCTGTGTCTGCTGGCGTTTGCAACGGTGGAACCACGATTTCCTGACACGCTCGTTGGTGTCAGCAGGAGTGTCGTGCCATTCAGAACCTGAGGCATGCCGTCACAGTTTGTGAAAGATGCTCTTAAGGACGTTGCCTACTATCACCACTGTGCTGTGGTCAGCGGGATAGATGTCAATAGGCCAGGGCACGCGATTGCAGTGGAGTCGGAGGAAAGGAAGTGGAGGGGACGTCAGTGGCATGGCGGGGTCTCGAGGTGAAAGGTTATTTTCGTAGAATGAGGAAGATGAATTCAACCTCGGAACGATTTACGAGGGAGGAAGTAAAATGTTGTTTCGAATCATGAGGCTGGACACATGCAAATGAAAAACGAGGAGTGGGTTGATGCTGGCGCTGGAGCGTCCGTGGGGAGACAGAGGCGTCTGAGAATATGCGAGAGGGCGTGGTTGAGAGGCTTTGAACTGGTGGAAAGCATGGGCGATGAAGGGTAAGTAGGACGACGGTGGTCTCGCGAGGTGGTGTAATATGAAGGACACTTAGTTGCCGCACGTCTAAAAGATGATGGAGTTGAAGCGGAACACGAGGAGTCATTATCGTAGTAGGACACCATTGGAGAACTTGGGAAGTGGGGCAAAAACAGTGTTCAGCCTTTTATACGGTCTAGATAAAAAAATGTCCACCAAGATATGAAGGGGATCTGAAATACACGTCAGCGATTATAAAGAAATGAAACAAGTCAGGTGTCTAACTAACAATATAACGGAGTGAACAGGTCAGAGTGTACAACAAGGAGGCGGCAGGATGTTACAGGAGGCTTGGCGATGTCACTGTGATGTGACATATAATTAAAGTCGTATAAATTGTATTATTATAAGCAGTATGTACAAATGACAAAGTCGACTAACACGACGTGAATTATTCACTTGGTTTGGTATTGGGTATTGTGTAAAAGCAGCTGACCTTCCAAAGCGCCAAAGTAATCAGGGGATCCTAGCGAGACCTCTCGGATAAGTTTGTCGAGGTCCATTTAGTGCTTTTGACGGGATTACGGTTTGCTGTACCCCTCTTTCTCAAATCATGAATTAAACGCCAGTCCCGTTCCTAACTATGTGAAGGGTGGCTTTCAATCGTGCTTTCTGACGGTTATCGTGGACCTTGCGTCATATGTGGTGGTACGGTACAGAAAATAACTGTCGTTGATGAAATGACTAATGCTCCGAGATTCTCACAGGGCAGAGAACATTTGGGTATGGGAGATAGAGATGGTGATTGGGCCACAGCTTTGAATGAATCCGTATGCCGCTGTATTCATGCATAGGTCATTTGAAAATATGTTGCTGAATGCCGCGATCTAAATGCGATGATGCTTTCAAGTTTCCTAATATTGCTCCACAACTTCTGGGAATCGTGTTCATTTTTGCAGTCCTGACCTGCATTGGCGGCATTGGAATAATTCGCAAGGGCTTAAAGGAGGACTGTTTCGTATAAAACTATCAGCAGCCGCAATAATGAGATGAGGACTTGCCATTCCCAGGATTGTTGCCGTTGAAGGCCATAGTTCCCTCAATATTCTGCCCTTCAAGCTCCGCGTTTGTGAAAAATAACTTTAAAAAAGGAGATTATTTCGATAGATTACAGGGTCTTGTAATCTCGTTCACTGAAGATGCGCACAAGATGTACTGTTCATCCTCCAGATAAGTTGAGACGCTGCGTCCTGGTTAGCCAGTGTTTACTAAACTGGTAACTTCAGACGTTTTGTCGCTGTCACACCTGTCACACAAACTCCTCCCTATGTCAAGCTGTAGTGGTCACGGCCCAACCTAAGTCAAAAGAGATACGCGCGTTCTAACTACCTTTAAGTTGCATTGTCGGCCTTCAGCCCGCGCTTGCTAGTATGATCGTTGCGTTCCCGGCGAGGAGAATGGTGGGGTTTGGTTACACTTCAGAACGATGATAGGAAAGAGGTGAACGCAGTGACAACCGTTGAGGACGCCTACTTTTAGTGTCAAACAGATGCGAAGGTCATTAGCATCAATGATAAGATAGTCGACAAGTACGGCACAGTCACGATCTTCATACCTATCGTTAACTATAATGATGAACCATGCCCATCGACCAGTATTTGCTCTTCTCTATATTAGTTTCGGACATCCACAGAACGACCAGATCGGCCTTTGACGTCCCGAGACATCCTCGACATCATTCGTGGGAAAGCGTGTCGTGGTGTTTGGCGCAAGACGTTACGTCACAGGCGATCGCTACACAAGAAGTCGAAGACAAGTTTGCTATTATAATACAGCTTATAATCTGCTGTACCTCTAGCGTATGTGTAAGCGCATGTCAGGCGTTCAATGTCACGGATAGGCTCTATACTCACCGAATGTTCCCGGGTGATCTCCGTTCTAATTGACACCTGTGTCGCGAGATCGTTCAATGTCTTCGGATCGAGGCATCATGGTTACTGGGAAAACTGAGCACTGGCCGGCGCGATGAAGAGTTAGCTGAGGAGGAAGTTTAGCATTGAGCGTACATTATCTTCGCAAGGGAGGTTATACGGCCTTAAAGAGAGATGTGTGTGGGGAGAAAACAGCGTGTACGAAACTGACCAACATGATAGATGTTAGATAGGAACGCGTAGCGGAGGCAGATCAGCAACCATGAAGCCATAAGCGAGGTCACCGCAACCAACGAAGATATAATACTGCGTATCCACCATATTGGCCACGTATATGTTGAAGGATGATGCAGTGATGAGACCCCCCAGGACGATCAAGAAAAGGCAAGTTTAAAGGACAAATGCGTAGATGACGGGAAGTGTATAAAGCGCAATGTGGGAGACTTGATGAAGGACAGATAGCTGGCATCAGAGTCTCCACATGATGCTATGTCTTCAATTGAGCTCGTGAGTTCATGTTGTTGAACACTTGGAATATTTCGTCATGGCTACATGGGCATAGGGAAGAATAGCATGCGATCAGCATTTTCGAGAGACAAAGGGGACTGCATGAAATTATGTGAGAAATGCAGATGAGCAAACAGAAAATGAATAGTAAGACGATCGACACACCTAGCTCAGAATGCTCCTTCGCAAAGACTTCCCGGCATGCGTTACTACAAAAAATATCGGTATCCTAACGTACTACTATGTGAAGTTACGCACTTTAGTGCAAAGATAGCAGCATCTTGTCGGTCGGCATATAGTTGAGTTGAAGGGACTATGTGATGCAGAAGGCGTGACAGTGTCACAGGTATTGCCATATCAACGTGTTATCTCTACAACGCATTCCTGAAGCTATTGGAAGAAAGAACTTGAAAGTTAGGTAGCTACATCTTGTTCCATATAAGGGGAGTGTTATCTTTAATTCTTCTGCTTCAGATGGAATCAGAAATTGTGAACTATACTCGTGATCGCACGGGTTCTGGACTGGGCATTAAAGTGCTCGTCGAGGGCATCTCCCCTACTGTCGAGTGTGTCATGCTAACAATGTACCTGTGCTTACCCGCTAATGACAATTCTGGCAGCATCGTCGCCATCCACGGCCTAGATGGACATCGCGAAGGCTCTTGGACAACCGACAATGGAATACTCTGGCTTAGAGACCTATTGCCCCAACGATTACCTCACGCCAGAATTGCCACGTACGGCTATCATGTATCCACTGGTAGTCAATCAACCAAGATAGACGAGACATTGTATGGTCATGCAGAAAATTTTATTTCGCGACTCGCTTTACTTAGGAACAATACAACTACCACAGTGAGTTTCTTTTATTTATGGGGAATATTTATTAAGTTATGGCTAGAAACGTCCCATCATATTTCTTGCCCACAGCTTAGGTGGCATTATTCTCAAATTTGTAGGTGTTTAATTTCGAACTACTATGTTTTGAGTTCAAACTAGGCTGTGCGCGCGTAGGCTTTGATTCATGCCAATCAATGCAACAAATCTCACCTTCCTTATCATAAAGAAATAATGCTGTCCACGAATGGGATACTGTTCTTTGGGACCCCGCACCAAGGGACAGCTGTTGCACTCTCTGCCTCCCAAATGCTGCGCGTGCTTCTGCCAGTCGATGAGAATACTATCCATAAATTGTTACGAAACTTGGGAACCAATTCAGAGATGTTGGAAATACAGTTATCTCAGTACAACGGGATCAGTGCTCGTTTCAACACGAAGTTTCTTTATGAAACATATGAAACTGGCCTACATGATGGTACATACAGCTTTGTGAGTGGCTCAAATAGCACTATTTGATTACCACCTGCTCACAGGGAGTCAGATTGTGCCAAAGTCCTCTGCTATTGTTCCAGGTGCACGGAATACTGAAGCTATTGGGCTGAACAAGAGTCACATGGATATGATAAAATTTTACTCAGCTGAAGATGATGATTTTATTGTAGTGGTCTCATTGTTGCAAAGTATGAAATGTGATCTTAAACTGGAGCTGAAATATAGAAGGGACACTAGCCGGTATGATGGTATAGTATCTCTTTTGCTTGTAAAGCTCTATGTTCTTATCCAGCTCATCAGATATTCTGAATAAGGGTCCATCTTACAGGGCCAAACTTTTATCCAGTCCAAGGTTCACTGGTCAAGTTGTTTACCTGGAGAAGTTGAGAACATTCTTTGTAGATGAGAATGTTACAACTCATCGAAAACACTTGCTGTTGTATGGCATGGGTGGTATTGGAAAGACCCAGATTTCCTTAAAGTTTGCTGAACAATGTGCAGATCTTAAGCTGTGGGTCATTTCATTATTATTTCTAAGTGCATTGCATTCCCACTATACTGATATATCACTTAGGTATTGGAGGAATATTTTGGCTTGATGCTACAACTGCAGAAACTCTTCACACAAGTTTCACTGAAATAGCTAAACTTGATCCTATGATGAAGTCACTAGGAATTGAAGAGTCAGGTGAAGCAATCATAGGATGGCTTGCTGGACTAGGGAGAAAGTGTTTGCTTATTTTTGATAATGCTGATGGCATGACTTCTCTGGTTTCAAAATACCTTCCTCCAGCATGTTTGTTGGATGTATTGATTACAAGTAGAAATCCTGATTTACAGCAGTCTGTGAGCAGCACTCTTAATCTTGAGGTGTTGTCCAAAGATGATGCCATTTCACTACTCATGACATCATCAATAAGAGAGGGTAAAACTGATGTGTTAAAGAATGACTCACTGCATGTCATTGCAGAAACCTTGGGTTTCCTGCCATTGGCACTAGATGTTGCTGGCAGAGCTGTGTATATGGGACTGTGTACTGTGGAAGAGTATACATCAACATATCTCAAAAACCATGACATACTTCTACATGGAGATCATCCCTGGTATAAGGGTGCTTCACTATATAACAAAACAATTTGTAGTACACTAGATATCTCATATGATTATATTGAGATGAAAAGTGGTCAAGGAGATATAGCTAAGGATGCATTATGTCTTCTGAAAATGATGGCCTTCTTTCATCATCAAAACATTATGGAAGCAATATTCAAGAGAGCTGCTGAGGCAGGTAAATGGAATACAGGGGATTCCCGATTGAGAACTACTCAGGCTGATCTTCCATTTCAATTTCTTAAATGTGATAAGGACGGTCAATGGATATGCACAAAGCTCCGAACAGCAATGCAAATGCTTTGTGATTATTCACTTGTATCAATTGTCCCATCCAATTACTGGACTTTCATGGTCCATTCATCCTGTGGTACAGGTATGGGCTAGAGACAAGGTAGTTAATGAGAAGCAGGTCATAGCATTGGGCTGCAGTGCGAGCTTTGATTGTAAATTCAATCAATAGGAATACAAAATTTGTAAAGCAGTCTGCCCACTTTTATAGAATGATATTACCACATATGATAACATATACCGATCATAATCCAAATTTTGGATTAGGCTACTGTGATGATGAGCACTTTACTCTTACAGCAGTGTTCATAAAAATGGGTGCTGGGACCAAGCTAGTAGGTGGTGCCAACAGATAATGGCTATCAGAAAGTGGATTTTGGGTCCTGACCATCCTTGCTCCATGAATATAATGTCAGGATTGG
>WHVD01000294.1:0-62092 GCA_015178975.1 Hysterangium stoloniferum | reverse complement strand
CTCCGCTGTCCTTCCAAGTACTCCTCTCTCCTCTTCCATTTAAGCGTTTTCAATTCCTCCTGAACCTGCGCGGAGAAAGCCTCAGACTGCCATTTCTTTTTGATCTCCTCTTCGGTAGAAGGGAAAATACTACGAGAAGGTGGTGAGGTTTTGCTCCATGTTCCCGAGGGAGCCCCCCAAGTATCAGAGGACCATGGTGCAGCTTTTGAAACGGAGTCCGTTTGCGTAGGATTCGTGGACGATGAGGTCTCTCTCCTCCACGCGCTCGACAGTTTCTGTTCGAGGTGATGGGGCAGAAGGAACTATAGTTTGAGGTCGAGGTATCCTTTTAAATTTGGGAAATCGGGGTCTGGGAAGAGGAGCGTATGGAGTAAAGGTGGTTCCGTTCCCCGAGTTGGTGGACGTTCCCACGATGTCACCCTGCGTAGCGGAGGGTATTGGCAAAGGCGTTCCAGAATTACTCGTGGAGTGCTCGACTTGTTCAGTGCGAGATGGCGTGGTAGAGGTATTAGTAGGTTGAGGTCGCGGTATTCTTTTTGAAGTTGGGGAACTTGGGTTTGGGTTGTTGCTCCTGCGACATAGTGTACTGATTAGAGAGGTTGACGTGGAGGGAAGAGATAGGGGGAATAAATTTTCTTTAGCAAATTTACATATTTTATATTAATTTCAAGCTCTGCTCGGTTATTGAAGTGAAAGGCTGAGGGGGAAGAAAGTGGGGGGGTAGAGCTAGAAGTAGATAAACAGTGTTGTCGTCGTAAGGATGTGAAATGATCATTAAATTCGATAAATAGTCTTGTAAGCTCTAAGAAGAGCAGGAGCATTACGAAGGTCATTGCCGTTTAACCAAGTGTCCTCCTCTGGTCCATATCCTTTCCATCGAACCTGGAAAAGGAGTCGATTTTGATGCTTTTTGTGCCCTACTATAGCTTCTACTTCGTACTCCTCATCGTTACGATTGAGTTCTCGAGGGTTCTCGAGTAGCTCCCTGGATCTGAATTCCTTAGGGGAGAGGTGGTACTTTTTAAGATGGTCTCGATTAATCACTGGATGTAATTGATATTCCGAGGGAATGCGGAGTCAGAAGACTTGAGGATTGATCTTTTCCAAGACCTCAAATGGCCCTATCTGGCTTTGTATAAGTTTTCTTCTGGGTCCCTTGGCTTCGACAAGCTCGAGAGAATGGGGATTATTCAGAACATAATCCCCTCTGAGATATCTTCCACTAATCTCCATCTCTTGTTGTAACTGCGAGCTTGGGTTTCTTGTGCTCGCGCAATCAAATCCCGCGCTGCTTGTCGGTGATTTTCCAATTCTAAGATCCATTGGTCGGCTACAGGGCTATCCGATAATTCTCTGGGGACCAGAGGGTCATCCCCTCCTAGACAGCTAGACATTCCTCTTGGTAAGTAGCCCATCAGCAAAAAGGCCGGCGCATAGCTTGTTGAGCTTTGAACCGTCGAATTGTAGGTATGAGCCACTACTTGAGTCCATTTAGACCATTCCTCCTTCGAAGAGGCGCAGTACGCTCTGAGCATTTGCTCCACAATTGCATTAGCGTTCTCCGTTTGACCGTCGGTCTGAGGATGGTGGGACGAGGATACTGCAAGGGCACTTCTGTATACTTTGCAGACTTCTCTCCAGAACCTACAGGTCCATCTCTTGTCTCGATCACAGATTATCCTTGAAGGCAGGCCGAAAAGGAGCGGCTACTTTATTCATGAAGATTCGCGTGAATCCTTCTGCGGATAGATCTGAAGTAGTGGGTTCACAGATTAAGAAACGCGTGAGTTTATCCATGGCGATGAAGATGGCAGAATAACCACCCTCTGTATAAGGAGGCAATCCGGTAATCAGGTCCATCGAGACAACCTCAAACGGCCTTAGGGGTACATCCGTGGGTCAAAGAGCTCCTTGTCGAGCGGAATGATCAATTTTAGTTTTCTGGCATATGTCACAGCTGCGAGCGTACGCCACGCAGTCATGCAACATCCTCGGCCAGAAGAAACGGTCTTTCATCAGATTAAAAAGCCTGTGGCCGCCTGCATGAGCTCCTTCGAAAGGATTATCATGTATCAGCTTGAGTATGGTTGTCGTCATGCTGCTAGGAACGCAGATTCGACTTTTCCAGTCCGAATCTCGAAAGAACAATAGCTTATTCTTGCCGATAAAATAATGTGAAGGAGTGGCTACCATGTTTGGAGAAATGGGATCGGCGGCGTAATAATTCCTGAAGGCGGGATCTTTCTGGTATCCATCGTGAAGTTCCTTAGCATAATTCTCATCGATCTCTATAAGCAATTGTGGATTCGAGAGAGTAAAATCCGCCTCATCAGTCTCATCGTTTCTGGGAAGGTTGTGCAAGTCCCATTTCGTTTGGGGGACCTCTTTGACTGTTCCGACAGGTTTGACTAACTCGTGATGAGTGAGAAAGATGGCCTTTTCTGCTGGTTTGTTCTCCCATAATGTCTCGTTGTCATTCCGGTTATAAGAGTCCGCTACGATTGGTAAGAGATCGTCTCTCACGGGGCTAGCACAGTCAGGTACTCGAGGAAGTCTAGATAATGGGTCAACGTTGCTGTGTATCTGTCCTGCTCTATGTAGGATTTCCAGACCGGGGTATGCAGCGTATACCGCCCCCCATGCGGCCAGTCTACGATTAGTATTCTTGTAAGATCTGGCCCATTGTAATGCCACATGGTCAGTGATCAAAAGGACATGTTCTCCCTCGATAAAGGGCTGGAAATGGACCAATCTTTCTTTAGCAGCTAACGCTTCTCGCTCTGTGGCTGAGTAGTTCATTCCGCTTTCTTGAGTGTACGGCTCCAATAGGCGATAACGTGTTCGACTGTGACACTGGTGTCATCAAAATCTGCGGCCCAGGAATCCGTCCAGGTGAATTCCGGCTCCTTGGTTTTATAACGAGTAACAAAAATGGGGACGTCTCGTGATTGATCGAAAGCTGTCCTTGCTTGGGCATAAATTTTCGTATCCTTTAGGTCCTTAAGTGTCATTTTTTGTATTTGCTGGAGGCAACATCCCAGCGCGAAGTCCGAAGCGTCTGTGTATAACCTATAAGGCATACCGCTCGCAGGGTGTCCAAGTACTGGAGCTGAACTCAACGCAACTTTGATGTCTTCAAAAGCTCGGGCGTGTTCTGAATCCCAATGCCAACGAACGCCTTTCTTTAAGAGGTTGAAAAGCAGAGCAACCGTCCAGGAGTAGAATGGTATGTAAGCAGAGAAGTACAGAACCATTCCAAGAAAACGTTGAAGGTCCGCTATCTTAGAAGGTGTGGCTAATTCCAATATAGCGGCGAGCTTTTCTTGATGGGTCGAAAAGCCGAGTCTAGACACCTTATGTCCTAGTAGTAAAATTGAATTATACCCCACGTAGCACTTTTTGGGTGAGAGAGTGATTCCCGCTGCAATGATGGCTTGTAGGACCTGGTCCAAATGCTCTAGATGATCGTCCCATGTCTTATAAAAGATCACGATGTCGTCAATATAAACTAGGCAGAATATCCATAAGTAGGGTGCAAGTACGGTTTGCATAACCCTTTGGAATATAGAAGGTCCATTACGAAGTCCAAAAGGCATTCTCCAGAATTGCCACAGTCCTCGATGGGATCTGAAGGCTGTCTTCGGCTTATCTTCCTCTAACATTTCAAGTTGGGTAAAACCAGCTAGTGCATCGAAGGAAGATAAGATGTTGGATCCTGAGAGCACTTGCATGATTTCCGATTGACGCGGCAGCGGAAATTCATCGGGAACCGTTAGGCTGTTCAACTTTCTATAGTCAATCACTACTCGTGGTTTCCCGTTGCGATAGACGACAAAGGCTGGCACCCCCCAAGGACTCTTGGACGGTTCAATCACTCCCTGTTGGAACCAAGTGTCCATTTGTTCGTCAATGACTTTCCTATTAGCCGGGGAGGTTGGAAACATTGACATTGAAATAGGTTGTGTGCCATCTTTTAAGGGGACATTGACCTTGACATCTACTTGTCCTAAACGCCCGTCTACTCCAAAAGCTAGGACATTCTTAGTTAATACTGACTCCAAGCAGGAGGAGATGTCGGTAGGGATGTCAGGACCTAAATTAACTAGCTTATGCAGATCTTCCACACGAAACGTTTCCGTGGTGGCAACTTCTGACGTTTTGGGGCCTGCCGGGTCGAAATCGTCTGCGAGTTCCCATTCCAGGGGCAGCCCAGAAGATTGAGGATTAAGGACACATTCCTCTTCTATTCTTGATAGACTTTCGACGAGATGGGCGATCTTGGTTGCCATCGACTGCATCGATGCCCTCTCAGTCAAAGATCTAGGAGTCTGGGCCCATTTGTTCACGTTGTGAATTAATCCAACGGTTTCCCCTCATCTGATGATTCTTGGCGTCAGAGAGGGATTAGCGAGAGGTATCGTGGCACGTTCCCTAGAGATGGCGGTGGTGGGAGCAGCTAGTATACTCCCATCGTCGTTCTGTAAGACAACTCCCTCGACTATCCATTGGTCACCAATAAGATCTCCTACAAAGATTGGTACTAATCGAGCTGATTCCGGTTCTATAGTACAATCCTGTGAGGCCCGTGCGACTCTTTCAGTACGCACTCCTTTGTCTGGTTTGGAAGTCAATTCAGACGAGTCATTGGCTAATTCCTCAAGGGGGATATTGCTAATCGAAAAGGTTAAAGGCTGCGGCTCCTTGGAAGAACTGGCTGGAATAGATCCTGCTCTCCCAGGCAAAATCAATCTGGAACCCAGCGGTTGGTCTCGCAGTGTCCCGATCTCATAGTTCACGTGAAAGTCTTCTCCAAGAAGGATCGGGACAGTCATACCTCGGACAACGTACGTCTCAGCGGTAAATTTGAGGAGTATACCGGTGTCATCCTCGAGATAAATGGGGACGTTGACGTATCCTAATACTTTGGCATTACTGGTAAGTTGTACGAGGCGCAGCTTGAGTCCTTGCTTGAGTTTAGGGTGGTCCTCTAGTTCCTTATAGAAATCCTCCGTGATTAAGGAGAGGTCAGCTCCGGCATCCAGCCTGATTTTAATAGGATTTGAGGCTTCTGAATTTCCTACGCATCCGTAGATGTGTAATGCTGAAATCCCAATACTGGAATATCCACCCGGAGGGTCCCTTCTGCGATAGATAATAGTCGAATCCTCTTTCATAAGTTGACTGGATCGGGGGTATTGAATTCTAGGTCTTTTGCTTTCTTTTCTTGTAGCCAGTTTGATGTCCCTCCTGATACGTCTACCGTTAGGTACTTTGGGAGCGTTCGAAATAGAGTCGTCTGCTTCAGAGTCTGACTCATCGCAAGGAATTAAGTCGGGTAATTGCCCTGGGTCGAAGGGGAAGCTCTCCTCCTCCGATCCCTCTGACTCAGAGGGGTCTTCTATGACGTAGGTCTGACTTATTTCCTTAGATCGGTTCGCAAATGCGTCCTCGTCGACGATTTCCTCAATGGTGGGAGGTTCAGGTCACGATAAAGCTCTCGTCTCAGTCAGACCTTCATGGTTCTGACGATGAGCGTCTAGCCAGTCTCCTTTCTTGAGAAAATCATGGTCTGATATAGAAACATAAACTTGCGATGTCTCATTCTCATTCGAGGATGCTTTCACATCTGAAACGATGTTGTCCTCTGGCTGAGGAAGGTAGACAGAAATGAAAATCGATTCCTCATCAATGTTATGTACTTGTCCCTGTACACTTAATCCATAAACTGTTTCATAAGCCCTTTGATCCTCCGCCTCCTCCATTGGGTTCTGCGTGGAGCACTTGTTAATAGAGACATAGTGCGACATCCTGCCCACATGGGGGCAGTCAATCTTGAAATGCTCTAAGCTCCCACAAATCCAACACTCCTTTGGAGGCTTGGCGATGCTTTTCTTGTCACTTCGTTCGAAAAAGAACTTGCCGTGTTTCTTACCCTGCTTAGCGTTCGGTCTCCTAGGGATGGTTTTATCCTCGAGTTCGCCGAGGAGGGCGTGGCTTCGATTAGTGGAGTCAATTTTTCCAGAGTGCTCCTCCTCATGCCAGGGATCCGACTCATCTTGCTCGGCGATCATGACTCTGGTTTCTGAAACCGATAACGTTCTCGATGTGTTTGAACCCAAGCGTTAATCAGAGCCTCTTGTAAATTGTTCGTGTAAGTCTGTAGGCTCATGATGTCGTTGATAGGTTGTCCCTGTAGAAGATAAAGCCATTCCGTGGGTAGTGTCAGGATAAGTCTGTGTGTTTCGTTCTTCCGGTTTTGGTGGAACCCGTACAAGAATCGATAGAGCTTGACCCTTCACTGAATGTAATGAACGGGTGTCTCATGATTGTGACCGGCCTGTCAAAACTTCATGGCTTCCCATTCTAGAGCCAAGGATTCGTGCCAACAAGTTCCTAGTAATCCTTCTACGATGCCCCAAAGAAATGATCCGTGAGATCGACTAAATTCAGTGTGATGTTCACGGTCTAGGGTGCTCCACCAGATCTTAGCACCGCCGGTGAGTCGTCTTGGCAGAGTGACTCCCAACAATGTACTCATGGAGTCAGAGATCTCCGAGAGGCTCATAATGTCCATGATGTAATCCAACGCCTTGGATTGAGTTCCATTGTATTCGGGAAGGTCTGACCATTTGATCTTGATGTCATTGGTGTTAAGAGCGATCCTTTTATCCTTAGGTAAGTCATCGATAGGCGCGCTGGCTTGAGGCTGCATCGGAGTTTGAAAGGGAGAGTTAGGTACTCTACCGTGATGCCCCCCACGTCCCAAATTCCCTCCATAGCTTGAGGTACTAGAACTCCCAGATGAATTACTAGGAGGTCCTCCTGATGGCAGAAAAGGGTTGGAGGAGATCGGCAGGGAATGGCGAGGATCGACTGGATTCAGCAATCCTCGACCAGCAACCTGACCAGCTATACCCTCGGTGAATGCAGTGGAGAAAGACGGTCGACCCCTGTTGGCGACTGATCGATTTCTAGTCGTAGTTGGTTCATCACCCACGTTCGTATTGCCAGGGATTCATTCGAACGCGACACGAGAGCGGTGAATTTCCTGTTGGGGGGTAGGGCTAGGTTCCATCGCGATCCCTCTCTCAATTTCGACCGTATTCAAAGGTCGACGAGGTTGAGGCTGATAGAGGGGGATGCATATTTCCATTCCTTTTTCCTGAAGACGTTCCGCCACCTGCATCCTCATGTCAGATGGGAAGTCTTGCAAAATAATGGGACGATTGAGCGAATGAAGGAAACGAGTGTCGGGAGATCCATTCAGGGTACGAACAAATGAACTTGTTGTGGAGATGGGTGAATTGGGTACCTGGATGGAATCACCATAAGGGTAAAGCACTTCCAAAACCATCTTATCGAGTCTTCTCTGATTTCGCCTTAACCAACCCCTTAAAGTGAAATACGCAAACGAAGAATTCCGAGTAATCCCGTTAAGAGACTCCTCCAGCATCCGAATGTATATATACTGGTAGTCGACTTTGGGGATGATGTGATCCCCACCGAGTAGGACGTGAAGGATTTGTAACGTGTCATCGTGCGTGCGGAGCGCTTCGAGGAATGAAGAGAACACTTCTTGTTTAAGAACCGTCCTCCCTCCTTCCATAACAGAAGTAACTTCGCTTGACCATTTGGGGATCGAGCGAGTTAGATCCTCAAGGGTTCCAGGTCATGTGAATAGATCTTGCACCGATAAAATAGCCTGATAACGACCTAACCAGACTGCTACAGTCACTGGTAAGAGGGGGTAGTCCGTATTGTACTCCTCCACAAAGGGAGTAACCTGATCCACAGAAATTTGATCGGCGTAGTACACATCCCATTGTAAGTCGATGGGCTGGGCGTAAATCATATGACCCCTAAAGAATTGCTTAAGGATGACCTGTTTAGGCGGGAATGAGAGAACGGGTTCAGAAGCACGGGTAATTTCAACCTTAGCTCCGGGGACGTTCAACTGCTCAGTTGACAGATGTTCTTCTCGTGGACTTGGAGGGGCATCCGTTGACGGTCCAGCTACTGCTTCGACGGGACTTCCGGGAGGAGCTGGTTTTTGAAAAGTCAACGAAGATTTCCTCATGGTGACATTACAAGGTGGTTCCAGACTTGCAGGTCTTTGACGAGGTTTTGAGCTACTCGGGGTCACAGAGGATCTCGGTGTTTGGTTCTTGCCAGTGGTCATTTACGTGCTTAGAATTTGATAGTTGAAATAAATGTTTTTCTTCATAGGGAAAGAGCAGTCCGGCCCGGATCACCACTGTGAAGAGTGGTGGAAGTTCTAACCGTTCTATATACGAAGAATATCGACCGTTTAGGTACGACACCAAGATGTATTGACTGTCGAAGTCTAATACAGAACGAATGCGTATTGACTACTCAGTTCAATACGGTAAAAGGAAGTAGCTCTCTAGAATAAGGTAGAGAGCTAAAATGAATAAGTAGAATCGACTATCTAGTGCAATTCTGAACGACTGCTCGAGAGTAAAGTAGAGTACTAGAGAGTCGAATAATAGAATAGCATGGATGTGGTCCACGCGAGTAGCGATGAGGATTGAGTTTCGACTGGTACAGTTCGAAACTCTGATAGAGTAGATAGCTAAAGCCCATCTGTGATGGTCGAGATGATACACCAATCACAACTTACAGGACACTAATGGGTGTCTGGGTAAGTCGTGGTTGCGGTGTAAAAAGTGTCTGAGTTCTAAACTACGGGTGCTAGAATACATAAGTCTGGCGTGTGTGTGCCCACAAGAGTCGATGTACCACATACATAGGTCGTCGAACTAATTATAGATATAATAAAAGAGAGAAAATAGAAATAATAAAGGAAATATAGTAAGAGCTCATCCGACTATATTTCCTGAGTGTATTTCGCCATACCTCTCACACACAGGGTTCTAACATGGAAACGTGGAAAACGGGATGAACTGCTCGCATACTATCGGGAAGTCGGAGAGTCCATGAGAGTGAACCGGCTTGTGCTATAATTTCAAAAGGTCCTAAGAATTTCTCAGCGAGTTTTTTAGAAGGTCGGGTAGTACGGAAGAATTGAGCTTTTACAAAAACCTGATCACCGATTTTAAAGTTAGGAGGCAGGATCCTGTTTTTGTCCACGGAATGTTGATAATATTCCTGTGCAGAAGAAATAGCTTTCCAAAGTTCTTGATGTAATTCGTCGAGGTCAGTAATAAATTCTTGAGCACAGACAGAAGCCAAATCTCATTTGGAATGTACGGTGAGGTTCGGATTATAGCCTTTGTTGGCGAAGAAAGGAGATACGCCGGTAGTTGCATTTGGGGAGTTATTGTAGGCGAATTCCGCAATCGGGAGAAGGGATTTCCAATTGTCCTGTTGATAATTGCAATAGATGCGGAGATATTGTTCCAATGTTTGATTTACACGTTCCGTTTGTCCATCACCTTCCGGGTGATATCCCGAGGTGAAGTGTAGTTTCATGTCGAGGTCTTTTCCAAGGGCCTGGAAGAAGTGGGAGATGAACTTGGAGCCTCAATTGGAAGTTACGTGAGACGGAACTCTGTGTTTGGAAAATACGTGAATAATGAAAAGTTCCGCTAATTGTAAGGATGTGATTGTATCATGAGTGGGTATGAAAATGCCTTGTTTCGAGAATTGATCCACAACAACTAGAATGGATGTAAAACCTTCGGAAGTCAGGAGTTGTTTGATAAAATCCATGGAAATTGAATTCCAGGGTTTTTCTGGTATCGGGAGTTGCTTGAGAAGGCCGTACGGCTTGTGTCTGTAAGGTATCTGGCTATTTACTCTCTCAAATAATTAACAAGCGTTGACACGGCAAGGGATTCAAGAAATAAACAAATAAAGGTCCAGTAATTTAAATACTGATAGATTAATTAGCTGCGCTATTAAGCTTAAACAACTAAAGTCAATATTTGTTTGGTCTCTTGACAAATTCAGATGAACTTGTAGTGACGTGCTCTACGAAAGTTAAGTTCTCTTTGAGAATAAAGGTTCGGGAGCTGAATGTATGCGTAATAAGTTGGCGGAAACTTGTCGCAAGCCTTCGCTTTCTTGTAGCCTTTTAGTTTACTATTTATAAAGATTTAACAAGCTGTTAAATAATTTATAAATAGAGAGATTGTCCGAGAGTCGAATATCCAAGCATTTGTTTAAAGATCGATTAACTGTGCTGTTAAAATGGGCTCTTGAATAACCTAAACGGGCAGGGATTTCAGTAATGAGAATTTAGATTTACTTAAGTGATTAGTAAGCCTAAAGGTTTTCCGGGAAGCAGAGGGAACTTAGATGAATTAGCTAAGTTCAAGAGTTGCTGAGAAAGAGTTCAAAATGCTGCAAGTGTAGGTGCTTGCAGTTAGTAAATCAGACTAAGGCTATTTTTGTCCTTAGGATGATTAGATAAGCTTATGAGCTGGTGCTGTTGATAGTAGTAAAGTAGTTGTTCTTTATTCAGTGATTTAGGCCTCCTTTTATACATGTAGAGATTTTTGCTTAATAATAGCTAAATAACTAATTAGGAAATTATTGGAAGCTTCTAAAAGTTTCTATAATTCCGCTATGATGTCATAGCTATCACCCGACTCGAAGATCCGAACCGAAGATCCGAACCGGTCGAGTCAGAGAATAAACCCGAGATGGCCGAGGGTGGAAGCAAAATAAGCCGTGGCGCCGAAACGGAAATAAACGCGGCCGGGCGGCTGCGAAAACTACTCGCGACGATTTGTAAACACGTCGTGACGTCGTCGTCACGTGATGTCACGTGATCGCGCGATAATAATGCGCATATATGTACTAATATAATATAATAAAAACCCGGTCTCTCGAAATCAGATAACCCGGCTTTATTATACTTATATTTCGACCGCTCTAGGCTTCGATTACATAATATGATGTCATTCGAAGCTTTGAGTATTCGAAGTTAAAAGGAAAATAGCCTAATTCTTGAATTAATAAATAAAATAAAATAGAATAAAATAAATTGAAATAAATTCTGGAAAATTAAGGGAAAATTCGTGAATATATACTAGATACATCACAGTGTCTCTGGGTCTTAGAGCGTAAGCAGGTGGTGCATGACTTACAGAACTGGGTTACGAAATCTCGGAGGTTGGGCCATGTATATTCTCTACGGATTAAACCAAGAGTATTGTTAATGCCATAATGTCTGGAGATTGGATGATCGTGTTTATACTGAAGTACGCGGAGTCGGAGGTTGTTGGAATCTGGAACGTAGATACGTCCATCGAGATGGATAAAACCTTGAGACTCCTGTGACCATCGGGGTTGGTCCGGATTGTCAGGAACTTCTAGGTGTGGCTTGAGAACTGGATCGGAAGTGAGTGCAGAAAGGATATCTTGATGTAATTGCTCAATGTCCATAATCATGATGCTATGCATAATTGGGTAGTAGAGGGAAGTTGCTCGGATAGATGCGGAAAGTTGTTGTGTTGTAAAAACTGGTTTCAAATTATGCGGATTAACAACAGCATAATTACTTTCCCCCTCTTTAGGATAGACGTCCCATCGTCGAGTCATGGCATCTGGTTTTCCACCAAGACGTCTGGGTCGGAAACGGATAATCATATTGAAAGCGGAAAGGAATTCAGACCAGCGGGCTTGCCGGCGGGTTAAAAGTTTAGTGGTAGAAAAATATTCGAGATTTTTGTGATCGGTAACAACGTCAACGGGAGTTGAGGAACCTTCGAGATAATGGCGCCAATGTTTAAAAGCTTCAAAAATTGCCAAAAGTTCCTTATCATGAACATCGTAGTTGAGTTCGGATACTGAAAGTGTCCGAGAAAGAAATGCGACCGGATGAATTTCACTGTCGGAATCTTGAATGGAAAGAATCACAGCAATTGCATAATCGGAAGCATTGGTTTCCACAATAATCGGAACATCAGGTTTCCAATGGGAAAGGATCGGGGCAGAAGTGAAAGCATTTTTTAAAGTCTGAAAAGCGGAATGGCATTTGTCGTCAAAGACCCATGGTTGAGTTTTACAGGTAAGACGAGTGAGCAGTACTGTAATATCCAAGTAATTCCGAATAAAACGACGGTAAAAGTTGGCGAAACCTAAAAATGACTGAATATCCTTGACTTTCCGTGGTTCGAGCCAATCACGGACAACTTGAACTTTGGTTTCATCCATACAGAGACCATCAGGTCCGATAATAAAACCTAAGTATTCAATAGAATCCATGTCAAAGTAGCATTTTTTACTGTTGGCGAAAAGACCATTTTTACAGAGTCTTCAGAAAACTTCACGGACTTGTTCATCGTGAAGAGCAGGATCCTCGGAAAATACCAAAATGTTGTCCAAATAGACTATAACACATATGTCAAGCATGTCGGAAAATATATCGTTAACAAAACGTTGAAAAGCGGAAGGGGCGTTGGTAAGGCCGAACGGCATAACCAACCATTCAAAGGATCCATAGCGAGTCCGAAAAGCAGTTTTCCATTCATCACTCTCGGCAATTCGGACCAAATGATAGGCGTGTTTGAGGTCTATTTTGGTGTAAATCCGAGCTTTTCGTGGGGCATCGAGTAAATCGGTAACGAGTGGAAGTGGGTACTTGTCTTTCCGTGTGATGGAATTTAATCCTCTGAAATCGACACAGAGTCGAAGAGAACCATCCTTCTTTTGGACGAAGAGGACGGGTGCTCCATACGGAGACTTTGAGAGACGAATAAAACCTATTGACAAATGTTCATCCAGGAACTCCCGAATAGACGAAAGTTCCAATTGGGATAACGGGTAAATAGGTCCTAACAGAGGGTTTGAACCAGGCTCAATATCGATTTTTAAGTCGTAAGGCCTATGTGGTGCAAGCCGGTCAGCTTTTTGCTTACTGAAAATGTCCACAAAATCATGATATTTTTCGGGAACTCCTTCCAGGTCAGCTTTTAGCTCGGATAATTCTGGAGTCACAAAACGTCCAGATGCTTCATCAACTTTTAAGCTGATTGAAAAACACTGCGAACCATCCAGTTTACTCGCCCTAACAAATGCCGAAGCATTGATAAGAGAGATTTTTGGAGGCGTGGAGGTTTCGGTAGAAGCCGGAGGTGCCGTAGATGCCAAAAAGGCGTTGGCCGGAAGAGATGCTGCAGGAGGAACTGAAGTGTCGGGAATTCAGAAATTAATACTGCCCAATACCCAGTCAATCAACGGATTATATCGGGTGAGCCAGTTGTATCCAAGAACTACCGAACAGCTAGAGTCCAACTGTGTTACGAAAAAAGTAACCATCTGGGATGTTCCACAAGGGAACCAGATAGACATGTTGCAGGCTTGAGTAATTGCTGTATTGCTAGTGCCGTCAAACAGACGCAAGGAAATTGCGGGAACAGAATGGAGTTTCAGATTATGTTTCGTGGCAAAGATGGTATCTACAAAACAGTGTGTGGAGCCGGAATCTATCAGAGCTCGGAACACTAAATTTCCAAGAAAGTCAGAAATGAGTTTTACAAATAATGAATCGGGATTAGAGAGAGCGGACGCGTTGAGACGGATAACCTCGGAAACATGGAGAGAGTCAACGCAACCCTCTGTCTGTGCAGATTCTGGAGGGTTGCTTACTCTTTTTTCGGCTCCGTGGTGGGTTTTTCCTTGGACGTTGTAGTTGTAGTGGAAGTTGCCGTGCAGGCCTTGGAAGAGTTAGATTTAACGGTACAGTCGGAAACCTTGTGTCCGCCTTTCCCGCAGAAAAGGCAGAGGTCGTTGTCCATATGTCGTTGTTTCTCCTTTGGGGTGAGTTTACCGTCGGTACCCAACAAATGGGAAATGTCGGGTTTGTCGGAAGTTGACTGTTTTTCCTTGTTGGATTTCTTGTCTTTCTTCCGGTTGGAGTTTGATTTGCCAGTATTAGTGCCAGAGTTGCCGGTGTTATTGCCTGAGATGTTGCCGGAAGACTTGCTAGTCGACGCCTTGTTGTTCTGAGAACGTTCCGTCGGATTTTCTCGAGAAACCTCGGCTTTTCATTCCCAATAACGGGCGTCGGATGTTTGAGCTTTCATCCGCATGAGTTGGAGAGTTTTCAGCTTTCCATCTTTGCAGATTTCGTCTTTAAGGTGTGACGGAAGTCCCATATAGAAATGGTGTCTGAGGGCGGAATCGTCCCATCCACATCGTGCGGCGAGGGTATTGAACTTGACGAGATAATCGGAAACTCGTTGATTGTCCTTCATCTTGAGCGTCATTAATTCATTTTCCGCTTCGCCGGATTGATCGTAAGGTCCGAAATTGGTTTCCAGTTCTTCCACAAAAGCGTCCCAGTCATTGAGCCATACAGGTGTCTCATCGGATAATCCAGATAGTCCGGGTTCGAACCAATCTTGAGCGGTATCCTTGAGATAAGAGAGCGCAAAATTGACTTTTCGACTGTCAGATTTAAATGCATTGGGTTGATCACGGAAGCTGAAACGGCATTGGAGAAGGAAATTCTTCAATTTTTTCGGGTCCTTGCCGGTAAATGGTTCGGGTTCTTTGACTCCGGTGCGGGAAGATTCTTTGCTATCCTCAGCGGATTTCAAATAGTCAGCGAATTTCACAATGGAGTTGATAAACAACATTTCAGTCGGTTCGTTGGAAGATTTCTTTTTCGATGTCTCCGGCTGATCTTCTGCTTCGTTGTCGGAAGTGTGGGGAACATTGGTGTCCTTTGTTACCTCGGTAACTTCTTCGACTGAAGCTGATGTTGTCGGCTGAATTGGGGTTTCAGGTTGAGTGGTGTAAAGTTGCAACAGGGATTGAAGTTGGGATGGTCCTTCGGCAGCTTTGCGTTTGGGACCCATGATGAGCGAGTCGCAGAGTTGAGATCTGATATACTGTTAAGTGCCGTGTCGGGAACTTATTCCAGAACTATCGGAAAGTCACCGGGAAGTCGGAAACTCGTGGATAGGGTCAGGATGTCGGCTTCAGCTTATGTGCTGCACCTCTACGCAAACGCTCAATGTCCTTAATTTCGGAAGTAAAACTTACAATGGAAGATATGGATATTCAGAGTTCCGAAGAGTTCTGAATATCGAGCGTACAGAAAGACGGGAGGAGGAATAAGAAACTAAGTCGATATCAGATCTAAGGTAAAGTACAAATTCGCAGAAACTAATATAAGTCTACTCGTTATTGTACTACAAACTAAGACCATAATAAGATGGAAATGGAAGTGTTCTTAAAACGGAAATACAATAGGACATATTAGGGAGACAATATTCCGAAACGGGAATACAACAAACAAACGAGTGAATACTTGTCAACAGACAAATTACCAAATGCGGAACAAGGGAAGAATGCGGATGGTACGGTAACTATGATGTTCCGTAGTTGGGGATCGGAAGTTGGAAGTCGGAGATCGGAAATCGGATATTGAAACATCCGGGAACGGGTCGTAACACAAGTTATGTAAATATCTGCTAATACTTTTGTTGGTACTTTGTTTTTTAAAAGCTAAGCTGTAGTTATTTCCTAGTAAAATATGTGAGATATCATTGAAAATTTTTCATTCTATGGCTGTCTTTATTAAGTGAAACCACCAATATATTCTTGGTATGTTAAATCAAGTAGAGATCTGTTCATATTTAGAGACCCATTCCAATGTAATATGTACATATGTATTCAGAGATGTCAATGACATACGTACATGAAATAGACCATTTAAAAAGATATGCTTTTTAAAAGTCTTGATGTTTTAATCTACTAAATTCTTTCATAATCTATCCAGCTCCTGAAAGATACTTTGTTTCATAATATACAAATAAGTTTTAAATATTGTTAGGGTACGTACATGGCGGGTTTCCGGAGAAACCCACGGAATATCCAGTAGGACGTCCAATTTCAGACAGGCAGATGGGAATCCCAGGGAGTCCGGGTGGGGTTTGTGGGTCGAGGGGTCATAGGTTGGAGATCATGGGTCAAGAGGTCATGGGTCAAGAGGTCGTGGGTCAAGAGGTCGTGGGTCAAGAGGTCGTGGGTCAAGAGGTCGTGGGTCAAGAGGTCATGGGTCAAGACGTCGTGGGTCAAGAGGTCGTGGGTCAAGAGGTCGTGGGTCAAGAGGTCTTGGGTCAAGAGGTCGTGGGTCAAGAGGTCATCAGTCGAGATAGATAGGAGAGATAGATGTGCCGGAGCCCGTGGGCTCCAACTAGTGTGAGCGGTGTGATTCAAGTAGGAGTTTAGAGCGGAAAATGTATTAGATTACTGGGGGAATCTAAGCCGATTTTCTGACTGGATTGTATATACAACATCTGCCAGACTATATAGACCATGGAATGAATGACATACCAAATTCAGTGATAATGAAATGAAACTAGCAAAACATAAAATGAGAATAGTAAACACCAAATTTGGTGTTAGGAACAGGATGGAATGGAGTGGAGTCCGAATTGTGACAAATCATAAACCATAATGGGAAACAGAGTGGGAGCGGAGTCCAAATCATGACAGGTCATTTGACTAAAATGGGAATGGGGCTCTGTAGAGGGATGACGGGTTTTCTGAGTGGGGTCAGGTGACTGATGTGTGGGATGAGGTCGGACATAGACAGGGACAGAGTCTGGTGGGTATTCCGGTGACTGATACACAATGTAACAAAGTTGAACATAGACAAGTCTGACATATGGAGTCTGGCAGGAATTCCGGTAAACTGACAATTGGTGCATATAGGGTGCGGGTGCGTATAAGTTAGTGCCCAGAGTCCGGTGGGAATTCCAGTCGTAACAAACATTCCCAAAGTTTGAAAAACTGAATTATGTTTGAATCAAATCCCAGATGTTTAAATATATTAGAATTTGATACACTTGATAGTTTTCAGATATCATCCACACTTTATTCAGGATGAATTAATACTTCATCAAATGAGGCATCTTGTGTTACAACTGGAAAACCTGCCAGACTCTGGGCACTAACTTATATGCACCCACACCCTGCACACACCAATTATCAGTTTACTGGAATACCCGCCGAACTCCGTACATCAAACCTGTCCATGCTCGACCTTCATCACTTCATGTATCAGTCACTGGAATACCCGCTGGAACCTGCACCTGTCTATCTCGGACCCTGTCCCATGTACCAGTCACTGGACTCTGCTCAGAAAACCTGACAGCTCTCTAGCTGAGCCCTGTTCCCATTATGGTCAAATGACCTGTCACGATTCGGACTCCATTTCCACCCCATTCCTGTTATGGTTTAATTACCTGTCACAATTTGGACTCCACTCTGCTCTGTTCCAGTCCTAACATCTTTTTCCAATACTTTAAGATTAGTTAATTATTTCTGTCAAAATCTGGTGTTTACTTATCTCGTTTCATGTTTGCTAGTTTAGATTTCATTATTACTGGATTTGGTATGTTATACATTCCACAGTCTATATAGTCTGGCAGATGTTGTATGTACAATCCAGTCAGAAAATCAGTTTAGATTCTCCCCAGTAATCTCAGGATATTTTCCGCTCTATTCTCCTTCTTGAAACACACCGCTCTTACTCATTGGAGCCCATGGGCTCCAACTCATCTATTACTCAACCTCCAACTCATCACCGCCCGACCTCTCGACCTCTGTGGAATTCCCGCAGTTGACCCTCCAACCTCTCAACCCACCAACTACTCCCATACTCCCCAGGATTCCCATCCACCCATCTGAAATTGGATGACATGATCTTGCAAGGGCACAGCCTATAAGCTGAAGCCAAGTCCTACCAGCTTTCCCATGGGTTTCTCCAGAAACCCTCCAATAAGCTCCACATGCAACTTAACATCTTGTTAAGATTTCAGTAAAAGGGGAAAAAGGGGAAAAAGGGGGCTCTATATTGGGGGGCCAACAATAGAGATCATACTAATCAAGGAGGTCCAACTCTAACACTGTGTGGCACACTGGGTCAGGCTACATTGTATGCCACAGCACACCAAGCTGCATAATTCCAGACACATGTCTTCCTGTCCTTGTTTTCCCAATTATGCTAGATTTAGATTCATGCGCTGGGATCAGAGTGGCGTTATCGTGACGGAAAAAGTCCCTTTCTCACATTTTTTCTATGTGGAGTGCTTCTGGCGGTTTATTCACGCCAGCCCTGCTGCATATAGCAGCGATTCTACAGCCAGAGAATTTCCACACAACCACCCTGCTGCGGGAAAGGCCAAAAGATGCCTCAATCTCGAGGACGGATACAGAGTCTTTCATGTTCAACTTCATCCAAAAGGCCATAGTTAATTGTCCCGTGTACATGGCTGTAGGATCCCCCTCGGCCGCTCGACGACTCGTGTTTTCAAGGCCTACTGTGTCGAAACTGGGAAGCTGGTACCGGACCGGCTAGTTTGCCAGCAACAGGTCCGTAGCGATCAACGAACAGTGTGCTTTCGACTGTAGACATCAACATAGGAAGGTCTGAATGTCAGCAATTTCAATGCACTTTTTCGGGCGTGCAATGCGGGTAATTCTGTCAATTAGTCAATCAATTTGAGTCATTTTGATTTTTTTTAACCACCCATTTCGTTCAGAAAGACAGGAGAGGTCTACTTGAGTTTCATAGCCAACTTATGCGCAGTCAGCTCACAAAGTAAGGCCTGGAAACAAGCGCGGGAGAAAGGTTGCCCAGTAATCTGTATTTCAAGCATCTTCCTGACCCATCCCCCGGATTTACTTTATAGAGTTGGCAAGGGATGCTACTATTCCTTGATCATGGGCGAGCAGCATATACCCCTATAGGTTTTCCTCTGGCAGGGGCCTTGAGGGCATTCATGATACCTCCGGACAGCGAAAATAAAGTCAAATAATGATGGAAGACGTGCCGATATGTTGTCGTTAGGTGCAAAAAATTCAAGTTGAAACCTGATTAAAAAAACGAAGTATGAGCACCAGCATGCTTTGTATCGTCCATCATGGATGCCCATATGCCAAACTGCCGTCAATCCAAGGATGGTTCATTGCTCGATGATCTACAGGAATCCCCATCATAGTCCCTGGACAGCCGGGCATTCCACGGTCAAGGGGGGGTGCTCCAATTAGACTACGCAGGCATGAAAGGAGGTTGGAATCGCAGCAAGTAATTTCTAGTAGTTTCCTCCTTGTTGTTGGCGTCTGCCCTCTGCCGGTAAGTCTTCAAGGATTGAGATATTGTGTCAATGCATATACTACATCAGTAAAATGGTATTTGTTCCGGACGGCTCCCGGAGCAGATCCCCCATTCTAGGAAGCTCCTGGACGTTGTGGAGCGTGTGGAGCGTGTGGAGCATCCCAGAATAGGGGTACCTCCTCCCAGCGTTTAATACCATTTTACTGATGTAGCCCAGCCTTCGCTGCGAGTATGTACCAGTATCAACAGCCCGTTTCTCTCTAGTCTCCCGACTCCACTGGGGTGAGATTTGGAATTGTGTTGCGGGGAATATTATGCAAAGCTTGTTCAGACAAGTAGCTTATTGTAATACGCCTGTAATCTCGTAATCGACAGAAAGGCAAGTGTGCATAATGAGAAGCATTGCCGCTGATCTTGCCCGCTGGTTGTTAAAGGAATTCCCTTTTCTGCCTCGGAAAATTAACTCAAGACAGGGAATGGAGCCAAAGACTAAGAAAGGAAAAATTGGGAGACATAAAATCGAGTAAAGTCGTCATAAAAAGCGACACACATGACATGGAACTCATTGAAGCTTGGAGCAATATGAGCGAACACGGTCTTTAAGAGGTTTCATCTCATGTATGATTTTCATGATTCGTATAACAAATCGTTAGTACATTCTCAAAACGTAAAGACCATGATTTGACTAGATGGGGACAGCGTCCTTCCCGTGAACAAAAACGTACGACCTATGAAGCTGGGCATTACAAGTCATCTTTGACAACTTTCTTCCAAGTGGGGTCGACACCAAGGAGGACCCTCAGCGTGGTCGAATTGAAAGTCGACATCGTCAGGCCGAAGCGCGAGCGGAACTTAGAGGACCAACCCTTGGGAATGCGCTCTTCAAGTAAGATCGGTTTGAGATCTTCCACGACGCCTCCAAAGATGACGAGCATGGTCGCAGAGCTGAGCGAACTCGCGTTAACAACGGTGTACGTTTTCAAAAATAACGGAAGAGCACATACTTGCTCGCGCCGAAAAACCGGTGGATAGGAGATAGGGAGAATTGACTGTTAGTCTTTTTTGAGTGGATGAATCGTCTGGTTAGGGCACGCGACAAGTCAGCGGCTGTCAGGATCTTGCCGTCTTTAGATGCGGAGAAGAGATCCTTGATAAGTTCTTCGGCGGGGTAGGATTGATCCGGCTGTTCGCTTGCATCACGACCTGGGTTGGAGTTTCAGTTATTTGCAAGAAAAAGGAACATGAATTGAAACATACGGGTGAGACTTCCGTCATGTTCCTATTCAGATGATAAGCATACAGCTCGGGACTCAATTTGTGACGTACTTACAATACCATTATGGACGGCGATATCACTCATATCGAACTTGTCATTGTACCCTCTTCCTAGAACGTTGCGGATATAGTTTGCAACAAATTTGGCGAATGAAGGCGAGAAGTTGTAATATTTGACAGCGGCGTCACCCATTTCTTTAAAGGTTATGTTACGACCATTGTGGGGAAGAAGACCTTCGCGTCTGCGTGTCAGCCAGACAAGTAGGCAGTCTAGGTTTTGAACGTACCGTGATTGCTATAATAAATGGTTGAGTAATACTCTGAAACAAAGTACTCAGTACAACGCACCACAAGGCGTTCAAAGCAGGGCAGGGTGAACGGCTATCGGATGGTTCCCTAGGTACATATTCGGGCCAGAGTACTTCAGTACTTTTCTTTGGGGTGATAAGATTGAGTAACGTGAGTCCCGTATCCCAAAGATATATCAGGACACTGGTACCAAAACCAGAGAGCGTGTCGCCAACGCCTCCTCCGATGTTTTGCGCTGCGGTGGCTATCCAGACCATTGGTGTGTGGGTTGAGGAAACATGTGAGAAGTTTGTTTATATAGAGAAAGACGAAATGAATTCATGATTTTGCCGAACGTGGCGCTGTGGCGCAACCGACGAGCATATCCTGATAAGCGCATATGTACTATCCCAACTGTGAAAAACGATAACATAGATGTCATTTAAAAGATCGGTATCGATATAGAATTCAAAAGAGCCTTCGTAGTTATTTCTCCTCATTTTTATCCAAAATTTTCGTTCAGCAAACAGTTACGTGTGTCAGGGACAGGCGTCTATTTTTCATTCATCGGAGTACCAACGTCACTTGTTCTGGCCTCGTGGCGTCGGTACAATTCAAGGTCCGCCTATTTATCACAGTGCATACTATAAGTACCTGAGAATAACTCATCCTTTCAGGATTCAATGTCATGCCGTTTCCTCATAAAGCTACTCGCATAACGTACAATGACGCACATCCATACAATGCTCCTGCTAAATCCTAAGTCTTCCTTGACAGAAGCGATAGCCTAACGTTATGACTTTGACGTCGACACAAGTTCGGGTATTAAGATTTTCAAAATCGAAGTCAGAATAGATGATGTAAAGTAGGCTCGGGATCATGCTAGGACGGTCCAGTAGCTCAGTGGCCAGAGCACACGATTGCAAATCGTGGGGTCCCGCGTTCAAATCTCGGTTGGACCTTTTTGTTAATTTCCCCTTCCGTGGGAAGGCTTCTAGTCTTTCAACCTTTTGGCAAATCCCTAAAGCACAGCACACAAGGCAAAAGCAACTCAAGGGAGAAATGAAGACTCAGTGATTCAACAAGAGCGTAGATACTACTTTACATCGTAAAAGCAAACTTGCAATTTTGATCCATTTTTTACCAGAATTGGCTATCAAGCAGTGGCAATTCCCTACTTTAAGGAGAGAAAAGGCAGAACATCATAATTGGATATACACCACACGATATAGCTGTAAATGTAATAGCAACTTTAAGTCTCAGCGATATGCGATTCGCTGTATATACGTTACCTAATAGCAACTTTAAGCTACAAATACATGAGTTTGTTTTTGTAAATGATAACACCTAAGTACTTACTCTCAGCGATATGCGATTCGCTGAGAGTTCCACTGTACTATACTACACATATATAACAATACATTTTAAGAACAGATTCAAACCGAAGTTAATTATGTGATTTCGAGACATACAGTGTCTCATTTTTCCGTTTGCGCATTCTTCATGGCTCAATTACCTAACAAAATGGCCAATAAATGATGTGAGTCACGAACTTTTTAAAAGTCCGCCGCAACACCATATTAAGTGCAAGTTAGCAGTCCTTAGTTGAATGCGAATTGCCCCTACTAGGCAATTATATCAACAAATATCCAGATTTTCTAGCTTAAAACGTTCCAATCGTAACAACATGGCAACGACAGTCAATAAAACAGCTCACCCATTCAACAAGCAACAACTTGAGTCAACACTGACACAACGATTCTTCTATGCTCCAGCTTTTGAGATCTACGGCGGTAATGCATTGTTATGAGCCTTGTGAATAGCTTTTGATGATTTTCAGGTGTCGCTGGTCTCTACGATTATGGCCCACCTGGCTCGGCACTCCAGGCCAATATAATCGCTGAATGGCGAAAACACTTTATTGTTGAAGATTCCATGTTGGAGTTAGATACAACCATCATGACCCCTGCACCTGTATTTGAGGCTTCTGGTCATGTCGCCCGATTTGCGGATTGGATGGTGAAAGACACTAAAACTGGTGAAGTGCTTCGTGCCGATCATCTGGTCAAAGGAGTGCTTGAGGCAAGACTTGCGGGAGACAAGGCAGCAAGAGGTCAGAAAGCAGAGGCCAAAACTTCAGAGAAGGACAAGAAGAAAAAGGCGATCAAATCCGTCGCTGTAAAATTAGCGGACGAAGTCGTCACTTTATACGAGACTATTCTTGTGCAGGTGAGTGAGGCTATATCTCCTTTGTTCTTTTACTCAACATCTTTCACATTTCCTCAGCTGGATAACTATTCTGGGCCTGAGCTTGGTCAACTATGTCGAGATCACACTATATTGAACCCAGATACGGGAAATGCAGTCGGCGAACCGCAGCAATTCAATCTGATGTTTGCTAGCAGCATCGGTCCTACTGGACAACATCCCGGGTATGTGTATTCTTGTATTCTGTCTTCGAAGAAGGGAAAAAGACATTTTCTAACTGACCTCTTCTCCTCCAGCTATCTCCGTCCCGAAACCGCGCAGGGCCACTTCCTCAATTTTAACCGTCTCCTCGAATTCAACTACAACCGTATCCCCTTCGCTTCTGCCCAAATCGGCCGTTCATTCCGTAACGAAATATCCCCCCGCGCAGGTCTCCTCCGAGTGCGTGAATTCACAATGGCCGAAATAGAGCATTTCGTCGACCCACTCGACAAATCGCATGAGAAGTTTTCACAAGTCCGCGATGTTAAAATACGGGCATTGCCCAGGTCGACACAAGCGGACGGGAAATCGGACTTGACCACCATCACGGTGGGCGAGGCCGTCGACAAGGGCATCATCGCGAATGAAACACTCGGCTACTTCGTCGCCCGCATCCATCTCTTCCTGCTCAGGATTGGCATCGACGAGAACCGCCTGCGATTCCGCCAGCACATGGGAAACGAAATGGCGCACTACGCGACCGACTGCTGGGATGCCGAAATTTTCAGCTCCGTGGGCTGGACGGAATGTGTCGGCTGCGCCGATCGAGCCGCCTACGACTTGAGTGTGCATAGCAAAAAGACGGGGAAACCGCTCGTCGTTCGGCAAGCGCTGAAAGAGCCTATCATAACAGAGAAGGATCTTCCCGAGTTTACAAAGGCTGCAATGGGAAAGAAGTTTGGTAAAGATTTGCCAGTAATTGTAGCGGCTATTGAGGCTATGGATGAAGCGGCATTGGGACGCCTGAAAGGGGAATTGGAACAGGGGTACGTTCTTCCGTCTTTTCCTCTTTCAATCTGGCTTTTTCTTTTGGTATACTAATTCTATGTGATATCGTCCAGCTCTGCGAGTATCACCGCTAATGGTAAAGAGTTCACACTTACCCCTGACTTGGTGACAGTGAAACGTACTATCGTCAAAGAGACAAGTAAGCAGGCCCCGATCTGGATTTACTCATTAGACATGTTAAACACACTATTTCAGCACGGGAGTTCACCCCTAATGTCATTGAACCTTCCTTTGGTTTTGGACGTGTCCTGTACATGCTCCTCGAGCACAGTTGGTGGACACGAGAGGATGATGCCCAAAGAGGCGTGAGTGTCTCTCTCCCTCGCGCCGGCCACGATTTCTTCATCTTGCCTTTCCCCGCCTAGGTTTTATCACTTCCCATTCTGATCGCGCCAATTAAAGTCCTCATCGTGCCTCTCAGCGCCAAGGATGAGTTAGTGCCACTCGTCCAGGAAGTTTGTATGCGGAAATGCTCTACCATACTTCCCATAAGACTCATTTATTATAATGACAGCTGCGAAGTTAAGGCGCGATGGTATCTTCTCGCGTGTCGATGATTCTTCCGCTTCCATCGGCAAACGCTATGCCCGAAACGATGAACTTGGCACTCCCTTTGGTATCACCGTCGACTTTGCCTGTATGTGATTACCACAAGCTTATACTTTGAACACTAACCTTGTGTATGTTTTTAGCTGTTAAAAATCGTACATTAACGTTGAGGTATGTAAATCTTCATCCCAAATAAGATATGAGACAACAATGCCCATTCTCTTTATAATAGGGAGCGCGATACAACAGCTCAACTCATAGGCTCGGTGGAAAATGTCATAAATGTCGTCTCTGCTCTTATAAATGGCAACATGACATGGGAGGATGCTGGGAACAAATTGGAGACATATCATGGCGTTCAGGATATCGATTAAAGCAACAACAACATGCCACGCGTTCTCGCGCAGCAACAATTCAAAAAACAATCGGGACGGTCTTTTCTATAGATCACTGGGATGTCACAAACCCCGAGAGACCCTGATAGACACATTAGACCTATAATGAGATGAAAGAGGTGCATGCATATTATTTAAAGTCCCAGTTTTCCGGTTCTGCGATCAGGCACCTGCGCTGCGTTGCTTGACTTCTGCATAGTGGCAGAATTAATGAAGTGAGGCTCATTTCAAGTGATAGGTGATGATGTTAGCCAAGTGTCATGAGGTGCTACTAGGACCCGTGACCAATTTTTGAAAAGCTTGTATCGCCTTGGCAATTATATCACAACCAAATGTACCACTTCTGACCAAGAAAAGCCTAAACAGGACATCAGATCAGATGAGCCACTCGATCATACAGCAAGTGAGGTGAAGCGGCAGCGCCCACTCTTCACAACAGAAAATTCATAAATATGCATCGTCAGCATTGTTTATTGTGTTCCTTTCAAAATATTGCCATGCGTTTTACCGCGTGTTATTTAAAACGCTGAGACAAATCAGAAGCATGTCAAAGCACAGTAGGAAAAACTGACTGGTCGTGTATTGTCATCATTGCTTTACTAGTCTAATCATATCACACCCTTTTACTTAACATATAGGCAGCCTTCTTTATCTCCGAGTGCAATGTAACCCAGAGTATGCCCGACGTCATATGCTTGGATTCTCGGCATAATGTCATTCCGGACAGACAAAATCGTATAAGATGGTGTAGAAATTTTAATAGCGGCTTTATATCTAAATTCAATAAAAAAAATTCACGGGAAAAGAGCAGGAAGAACGTTGATGTGGCAAAATTTGCGGCGAAATGGCAGGAGGAGCATTCATGTGGAAAACAGATGTGGGACATGTGGGGTGCGCTTGTTGCCGTGGGGAAGAGAGATGACTATCGATGATCTAATTTACGCCGAACCGCTTGTCGTAGAAACCCATAGTTTACAATGATGATATCTTAATTCTATTGAAAGAATATAAACCACATAGCGTTACACAAGGATACTCCCTCGTACGAATTCCCGGAGTAATTTTGAAGCTGCCTCAATGTCCCAATCTGTGACATCTGTCGTTGGAACTTGCCAGCGTTTCAAAGGCAGGATATGATACTTGAGTGGTAAATTTATAAAACTCTGAGTTTATCCCCGCATCTTTCCGGCGTCGTTTTACAAACGAGGCAAGCGGCAGGAGGTTCCGGCGGGAAGCAGCTGACAGGCCTGGTCTTGCTCTACATAGGCAAGGTGCCAGGTTAGCTGCATCTTCGTACAGTGAGTGTATGGAGAAACGACGGATAGCGAACACCCACTCTCGCTCCGTCAGAATGCGGCCCGCTTGCCCACCCCCCATTCGCATTATAAAAAAATCGCATGCCAGGAATTGAATGGAATGCATGCGTAAAATTTTCATGTCCGGGTATGATCTCAGATCTACTCGTGCTGGGGCGCCACGCTCCCAGCCTCTGCATCGCGCCTTGGCTCCGTGATTTTCCTCGTCGCATGGGATCCTCCGGAGTGTCGACAATAATCACTCAGTCGTAACATACCGGTATGCTGCGCGGCGAATGATGTCGGGTTGACTCACGGCCAAATGCAGATTTTCGATGGCTGAACCCTAAGCTGTGGGTGGCCCCTCGAGATCAGCGCCGGCTGCCCGAGGGGGTGGCACTAGCCACTGGCCCCAGCGTTCCGATGTGCGGGGTGGCGCCCTGGTTTATCTTGAAGCTGTTTCCAGATGGCATATTCTTTCAGCTGTCGGCGGTGTGATCGCCACGCCGGATAAGTAGAAGGTGGTTAGTCTTGTATACTGATGCCTGGAGGTAATACGGGGATGTCTCTATATCAGTGATAGTGATCTGCTTTGGATTCAGCATTTCAGCCCCGTAGTGAAGATCGTGTGCCGTGAGAAAGACAAGGGTCTGCAAGGGGCTAGTATGCGGTCCGGTAACGGCTTGGTTGCTTCATGTTTTTGGCATGTAAGGTACTAGTTCACACCATAATTTACTTCATTAATATTTGTGATCTGGGGTAGATGATACTGCTTTGGGTATCTACAAGTTAATGCTCCGAAGACAATGGCGACGAGTTGGAGGCATAGAAAATCATAGCTCAGAATTATTCTAGGCACAACCCAAAAATTTCCGTTTCAAGTGATCCTGTGTAGCTTGTGAGGCTGACCCCTATGAAGAACAGCCTTCTGCTAAGTGTATATAATGATTGGCTCACCTAGTCTTACTTGGTAATACAGATCGAAACCACGCATTCCCGTTTTATTGTTAGCACGGACACCACTCGATCACTCACGTAACTAGGAACAAATGCCGGCAGAGAGGTGGATCATGATGGCTATGATGGCATCTAAGAGCCTGAAGTGCGGAGGAGAAGTTATACCGGGTCATGAATCCGTCTGGGGCATGATGACATAGGTGAATCCAACGCGACCCTCCAATAAATGAAGACCTCCAAATGAAATCGGGAGAAGCATAGAGCTGATGAACAATCGGGTTGGATTATGAAAATGATGGATGGATACTGCAAAATGTGGCGGTGTAGGTACGTTAGTGGACTGGGGTGGCAGAGAGGGGATGCGGTTGCCAAGTGGTGACACACAGTGACGGCAGGGAAATAGCACGGCTTGCCGGGAGATTAAGAGGCTGTCAATGTAGTAAAGTGGCATATGAAAGGGAAATGGACATCATCCATACGACGATAGCGCCATAATGGTCCGGCCGCAGATGCGGAATGGTACTGATTAGTAAAACCGACAGGATAGGCTCGTGAAGTGGTCCGCGAGGTTGAGTGGAACGTCTTGACATATCTAGATATATTTTGAATGATAAGAGCAACTCCGATAAATAGAATGGTGCGTTTTTAACGACCGTGCAGATAGGGAATAGAAGTAATGGCCGGCATCAGGGGATACAAATAGCAGGGAGATTACACAATTAGGCGGGAACTGGAATGGCTTGATCCCCGCGAGGGTATCCGTAGATCCTTTAATGAGAGAACATTGGAGCTACGATCAGTAATTGCGTACTACTAGAGATAGCAGGAGAAATGTCGAGAAGCCACTCATTAAGGATCCCACGTTGGATGAAAGGGCCGCCTGATGGGAAGTGGTTGTTGTTATGATTCGCGAGGATCTCGAATTTATTTATCTTCTAGGAATGGCTGGGTCGAAGAGACGGGTTTGAAAACGCCACAATTTCTTGAAGCATAGCCGTGCTATTCCGTCCTTGAGCAATGATGCTAGAGCTTGACACAACTAATTATACACTGCTCCGTGGTTCGCGATAGATCAGATGCTTACTTGCCCTTTCGATGAATCAAGGCGGAAGAAGTGTTTATCTTTTATAACCGCTGACGAGAAATTTAGGGGGATAAGAGTACTTAAAATAACATTAGGACTATTAGGGGTGTAGTAGGGATCAAGTGACCACTTCATCAAGTCCTCAAACGAGGGATCTCGGGTATCGCCGTTGACAAAATTATGAGGTGTTTCTATCCCTGGGGAGACAACAAAAATAGGGAAAAAGGAAAAAGACGGCGGGGTTGGGTTAGCTAAAGTATAACAAGTGCGTCAGTCATGGCAATTGAATTGGAGAGGGTGCCAATAACACCCCTTCCCGATGGACATGCTGTAACCGACGTGGTTACCACGATTTTGGCCAGACCCGGATTTTGATGACTGTTTTGATCCGGGTATAATACCTCGTGAAAAGTTCCACTGTTGTTTGTAACAAGATTCAATAGGCCGAATAGGGGTCCACACAAAAATGAGCCACAACTATGGAGAAAATGGGTGTATGATACTAGAAAGCCCTTTGAAGCCTGAGCACCGCCCCTGACAGTCAGCCAGGCGAATCAGCGCACTTACCCTCCTTCATAATCGAAGAAGTTAGACTCCTGACCGGTTTATGAAATAGCAGACTACAGTTTTATCCGAGGACGCCCAGGAAGTGACGACCACGTTTGTTTCTCGTTCCTCGAGCTCGAGCAATCGCGCTTGTGGCAACAAACGGGTTAGTTCTAAATGAATTCCTGGTATAGCTTGGTTCGTAACTCCGTACCTAGTTTTGCCGTAACCCTTCTAAAATTTTCTTCTATACAGACAAATCTTTCGTCCAGTAGGGCAAGGAGATCACGGGCATGACCGAGAAAGTAGAGTGTAAATTTGTATTAATGTTGGAATCATCAACGTATACATCAAGGAGACGCGATTTGTTCCTTGATAGCGACTGTTGTGACGTCAGTATTTTCAGTTACAAATAGAGTTATTACCATATAGGATCTTTTTTTTTCGGCTATGGCAGTACATCTCCAGATTTTTGGCTCCACATACTCATCGCGGGTAAGCTTGTATTTCCCCTAGGAGTGTCCTCGTGTGCTTGGCTGGTGTGGCCGCACAAGAGATGCGTGTAGTGGGTGTCTAACAATTGTGGAAGTAGCGCAGACATAATTTCCCACATCGAAGATCATGAGCGCAGATCTAACGCGATCGACTCAATCCACTTGAAACCTTTTTTTTTGCCAAAACGACAGCATAGTTTTGTGGATTTGAGTTCCCCTGACGATCGCAGGGATGAACTCGGGTGCTTTGGATTTGATGTGGCTCATAACGTTCATATTTCGAACCGGCTTCGCGGTGTCTGTGTGGCTCAAGGGTGCTGTATTTATAAACTGTATAGAATGAAAAATAACTGAACTCAAGCCCGAGCGTTTCGGTCGCCATGGATTCGGCCGCGGCATGGATGGAGTAGAGATCACGATCACGAACATCGTTGCGTGAATGCAGACAGAGTAATTAAATATTTTCATGATGATGGAGATCCGAGATGTGAGAGCGCATACTCGCCTTAATGCCGAGAAATATTCGGGGAGCCTGGGACGTCGGTCTGACAGTGTGGATATAATTACCTCTAATTGAGTCATAATGCCTCCGACAATTGCTTTGAGTAGAACAGTGACAGATGGGATACCGATGGGGACAAGCAGTGCATGGACAAAATGCGTGATGGTTCGGCAGACGGCGCAAATGAACTTTGTTGGTTACATATAGAAGGCGGAATCGAACGGGGCGCCCGGAAAAGATTCGGAAAACGGAGGAAACGCGAGGAGAATTGAGGTAGAAATATTCGGAAGAGACAGTTAGAAAGGGAGTTGAGGAAGAAAGGCAAGTGAATATATAATCTATTATGGAGGAGGGGGATGGTGGGCCGGAAATTCACATGACAGATTAGGCAGTTAGAGCTCACAGAAGCCAGTTCCAGATTCTAATTAGAAGCGAGGGAGTCAAGGTATACACTTGTCGGATAAGTCACACGTGGTCTTATTCCACTGATTATGTAATCTTGCCGCTTTACCCCAAATCTGGCATGTGATCGCCGTACCCACGGTTGGGCCGAGACCGACATGTAGGCTCTTGTGGGCAATTGGTTAGGCACTACTTATAGACCAACAAAGCCATTAAGCGGTTGAGTAGCTTAGGCTAGTCTTTCTTGTCTCCTCCCTTCATGTCTGTTAGAACTTCCTCCTCCAAGTCCTCCTCCAAGTCCTCATCATCGTCCAGCAAAACATCGTCGACAAAGGCCCCACCCCCAATCGTCGCCTTGCCTTCGTTGTCTAGCCACCTGTGCAGTCTGCCACAGGCCAAGAATATGGAGTCGTTGCCTGTCCATCCCAGTCAGTCGGCGCAGAGACATGCAGAGAGTGAGGCAAAGGTGAGTACAGTACCCAGTCTAGTTGTTTCGTGGTGGATACTGACGGACTCTTGTCTGTCCTTTCTTTTTTTTCCGCATGTTATTTGCGTGATAGTTGAAGAAGGCATTGGAGAGGAATGTTGCGAGGCAAAGTTTGCAGTCAGCCAGCCAGTCGTCGCATGCGCAATATCCAGTTCGTTTTTCCCATCGCCGTTTGTTGGCTGTGCAGTTGTAGAGTCTAACTCTACTCCACGTTTTCAGCCGCGCACACGTCTCCCGCCACCCACGTATTCCGAACCCAGCTCCCCATTGTCGCATTCCCCACCATTAATGATGCGGGTATGTCTGAATGTTTGGGTTGTATGTTAAAGTGACTTCTAAATGTCCGAATACTACATTCCAATAGAAACGTCCCAATCCAGCCTGTTAGGCTGTCGGCGTTGCCGGCGCTCCGGCGGGAGGCGCTCTGCCCCAATCTTGCGCTTCCAGCCAGACACCTCCGCCTTCCCATCGCAGCTTACACCTTCATCTCTGTCCGTCATATGCATACCCTAATATGCCCTAGGTCGCCAATCACGCTCATACCCTCCCGGCGGCGCGATTGAATATCCCCGACAGACCATACCCTCTCGTGACAGCCGGTTCTGTGCAACTATATCGCCGATATGGTGCACGCACGCACAGTCCATCAAAACCACTAAAAAGAGAACGTATTGATTGATCGTCTCACCCCATATGCACGTCGCTTTGTCCCTTGTCCACTCCTCGTCATCTATTCATCGTGTCATATTTCTCTATCTAACGAATTCTAACTCTCCGCCATGCGTTTTTAATTTCTGCTTTGTTTTTCCTGTGTTTGCTTTGGTCTGCTTTGTCTGTTTTCCTTTCTTTTTTTGGGATTTTGAGCGCTTTATGTTGACTATTGACTTCTGACTGGAACTACATCACTTCGGCATTACACAACTCCATCCCCCTAGTCTCTGTCGCATTTTAACCCTTCCCCAATCATTCTCTCCTACTCTAGAAACATATGATCTGCATTGTACTGTATGGTTGCATTTGAATTCGATTGATTCGTACATAAATATGAAAAAATATTTAGCTTAAGCTTAAACCGATGTCTAACGAAATATACGGCCATCTGTTGTTGCTGATCTACGTGCGGTAAATACGTATCAGGGGGACGTATGACCGACCCACTGTATTAATTCCGGTTATACTGTTAACGACATTAAACGTCCAAAGGCACGTTGATAGCGCAACCTGGTACCTACGCCGTCATGCTTACATGTTATTTTAGTCAGTACTTATTGATCATGTTGGAGACGCAGATACATCGACGACGGGGCTTGGCCGTATTGATAGGCAAACAAGTTGAACGCCGGATATAAAGGAACGACATTATTACATATTGGAAGGTGCGATGAGAACGTGAAATGGGGTATCAGAACCAAAATTCAAGGGGCTGGTCTGTTATATTTGTTATCTCAAGGGCGGGTGTGCGTATGCATTGCTGGGTTGAGGTATACGATATGTTTTATTGCCTTTCTTGGAGGCCTTATTACCGTAAAGATAAACATTCATTATTATAGATACCATACCGCCTCCGCCGATTATAGTTTAAAGGCAGTAGTATTAGCACACGTATGGTCGCGATCACCAGAAACAAGCCAGCTGAGCCATACCTATTCATTTAAATCCCGCCGTGTCAATTCGTATCAAATTCAAAATCCCTCATCACAAGTCTCTTTGTCTCTATTCTCAAACGGAAGCGGGGGTGATGGGGTGCCCGTCAAGGGAAACGGCAGGACAACAATCAGGGTGCCTTCCATCACATGTGTGTGCAAGCATATCTCGGGCTTTTCTCGAGGGATATCCCCCGATATGGCGTCGGATGACCTATGAATGACCCTGACACTTCACCCTAGAAAGAGCACACCAGACTTCTTGTCTTACCAGGTGCAGGATCAGGGTGCCTCCTTTGTTCGGACCCTGCATGCAGGGAGTATATGGCATATTTAGTACTCCGCGGCGTTCACGGACTCAAAGGAGGGATGCATATTCGATGACATGTACACATGGACTTTTCCGTGACATTGACTCCGAACGGAGGGATGCGGTGTCACGCAACTCCATCACATTACATACATGCCCCAACTTCCCTGTTGATGGCTTTTTATCTTATCCGTCTGCCACCTGCTTGGACTTACATCGCTTCATGTCGAAGATTCTACTCTAATGCAATCTACAAGCGGCGCAGTAGTCGAAGTTTGAATCGGGCGAAGGACGGAAGTCGAAGCCCTGATGTCATTGCCTTTGACGCTTCCCGTGCAGTGCGCAGGTGATTTTCGAGGGCCTGCCGAATATGGCTTCGTATTGTATCATTTTGCTATTGTGATATTTTAGGTCCAGCATGCGTGGTCACAATATTGGCGAGAGCCTGCAGTGCAGTCAGCTGACCCCCTCCTGAGAGTGATTGGTACCATCAAAACAGTAATAGTCACAGGGGTGGCCGGCCATCCTGGAGGTGATGGTGACGCTAAGGTGGGAGTCATAGCCTACTGGAAGTGAATATTTGAAAAGGCCGGATCCCGTCGAGGCTGTACTCACGGCCACCGTGCCGCACAAAGTGGGAAATCGAATTTAAAATGAAGTGGTCAGTATTGACACGAGTGGCGGATGGTTCCTTCCGGTGAGTCCTCTGTAGCACATCTTAACTGCACCCAGAAGCCTAGGGTGAAAACGCCACACATTGCATCATGAGAAAAGAAGTGCTACTTAGACGATGAGGGGGTCCGACGGGTTCCTATCCCGTATACACCGTGGCAGCTGGACGCCACGCCAACGTCTATTCCACGCATTCGCTAGGCTGTGAAAGGCAATTTTTATAGCCACCAGATATTTGCCGTCGTCACAATAATGCCAGCTTTTCCACATGTTCTCATAGTTGTGTCAAGAAAAATATTTCTAGGTTGGTCATGTGTGCTACCGTAATAATCTGTCGGTCGTGCCAGTGGTGGACGAATATAACCGGGTCCCTTAAATAAGACGCGCTCGGAGGATCTCTGCCATTCTGGTGATCACGCGACCACAAGAAAAATGCGATTCGCAATTCGACTATTATTTTTTGATAAATGGTGAAAACCCATGGTTCTTTTCTTGCACTCAGGCTGAGGGCTGCTGCATGCATTCCACCACTCACCGCACAACATCGCCCAACGGGGGCCGCAAGTACTCTGAGAGTCATCTGCTTGACGAATTCGCCGCGGGAGCGCACCTACATTGGGGACCTCGGAATCGGACCGACTTTGTGGGAGTATCATTTCAAACATTTCAAAAGGTGTACAGCCGTAGTCGAATGCGTGCAAGAGCTCACACGATGGCTATGGCTTTGACACCAGAGGCCGCACGGAGCGGAATCTAGTCGATGTACATGCTCCAACGATCTGTGTATCATTTAAGTAGCTTCTGGTCTTTTTTCCCCTGATTTGGATTTATTATATGCTTTTTTTTTTTGAGAATTTTCTTCCTTGAGTACATACACGACTTTTTAAGTTTTGATGGCGATTTATTCGCGTGGTTTGTGCCTCTTTATTTTTATTCTATTCGGTTGGTTGAAACCATTTTAATATGCACGGATCTTAGGCTTGCCATTGTCATGGTAGTGTATTTCGGCTTTTCCCATCCTTTGTGCTCATTAGAGTTCCCTACTCAGCTAAATTAAGCACATACGTGCCATGGCGTAGCGAAATTGTTACCCTGCTTCTCGAGATATTTTATTCCTCGATTTAGATCTTATTCGAACTGGTAGCTGCTGCATTGTGAGGTTCTGGTTCTAAGGACGGTATCGGACCCGACAGGGAAGCATCAAGTCCAATTAGTGCTGCCGGCAGTTAATGAGAATTGTCACGTTTTAAGTATTACTTTATATCGGGGGACTGCAGGAGACAAAGTTCCAAAAATGTAGTACTGTTGCCAATAACTTGCATTTTCCCGGGTAACATCTCCCCGTTATGTGATCTACCCCTGGGCACCATTATTGCTACCCCTCTGCTATTTATAACAAGGGGTATCCTGTTCCCGCAACCAAGTTCCCCGGAATATTTATCTCATATCTCATATATCCGAAAGTGACAGTGCTGACCATCGACCCATGTCGTTTGCCACGTATATACCGCATTGATAAAGGCATAGTACAATCATAAATCAAGAGCACTTCCTCCCGATTTACGATCATCGGCTTGAGATCGGGGGAAGTTCGTTAATGAATCAGAGCGGGGAGAACCACGACTATCATGAACTGCGTCATACAGGTTTATGGCCATGATACTAGTATGCCTTGTAAATACAACTGGGATGAGGTTATGTGGTTCGGTGTATACAAATAAAGCGCCTGATACATGGAACAAGTAGATTCATGGTTGACATCGTCTTGCAGATGTGTGGTGCCACGCATCCCACGCGTTCCTAGAAGTCCCCGTTGCCAAAACAAGAAGTCAACCGCAGGCTCGGAACGTTCAATGCTCCATATATGGCATTCGAGTCTTTCTTGTAAACCTGCCAGTAGTGCCTGCAGATGTTCTCCGAAGTTCCGAAGGCACGCATAAACAGAGATGTACGGACTCTGAGGCTGATGCCGAACCTGAGGCCTGACTGGTCAAGGCACCACACCTATGTATGGATATGATGAGGCCTAGTCTCCTCGGATTTCATCAATACCTTCGAGAATTGGTAGAAGACTGTTCGGCGGATATACTCTCAAGTAAAATAACAGTAATATTAATTCAATGTCCTTCATCAGCGGAAATAATTGTCCGAGGACGCCGTTGAGACTGTCTGCTGCACATTAACACGCGTGTGAGTGGCACTACGTGCACTACATCAGTCGACGTCCTGGCGCAATGTGAATTTCGGCCTGCAGGATCTATCCTATCGCTATTCATATGCTCGTCGACGCTTCTTTCCATGTAGTTCTCCGTTTTTTGCCTTCCCGGTTCGCAGTGCGATCGCATCAGTGCTGAAACGTGGTCGCGCGCCGCCTTAGCGTCCACAGTGGTGGTTGTGCGGTCTAATTATGAGTTGGCAAAAACATAATGCAGGTCTTGTCTTGTCCCTCCACTAATGCTCAAAGGCGATGTTGCTATAAACTGCTCACTGATGTTGTGAAGCCCTTTTAGTATCCTTCCCAAGGAGGTGAACTTTAAGAAATGAATTTTATTTTATATCAAATTATAAACATTTTAGGTCACACAAAAGTGGGATTAAAAGTAACTATTGAGTTGAATTTAGTTTGTCAGTAAATATCAAATACAATTTCGAGATAGTACATGCGAAAATACGAGTCATTTAAGGCAATATTGAAAGGAAACAATAGTTGACAATGACATGGACTCTTGTGAGGCCCAAAAATATGACATTTTGTATCTATTTTCGAGAGTATTTCCTAAAGGTGTCCTTTTATGATAATGTTTGCAATTGAATGTACATTCAGCCATTGTCAAAAAATGACACCTTTTAAGAATGAGATTTAAGTAACCCTTAAAAATGCATACAAAATGTTATATTTTGGGCCTCACAAAAGTCCACGTCATTGTCAACTATTATTTCCTTTAATATTGTCTTAAATGACTCAGTGTATGCAGTCACAAAATGCTGATAAAAGGTCTTTTTGTGGGTGTATGTTCGCATGTACTATATTGAAATTATATTTAATATTTACTGACAAACTAAATTCAACTCAATACTTACTTTCAGTTTCACTTTTGTGTGACCTAAAATGTCTATGATTTAGTATAATATAAAATCCATTTCTTAAAGTTCATTTCCTTGGGAAGATTTTGCAGTGCACCAAAAAAAGGGTTCACCGCAGCAGTGGCTTCGGAGTTCCTTAATCCAGCCTCATATACATGTTGATAAGAACAGCGTGTATTCCTCGAGAACAATGATAATAATACAGAATCTATTGTTGTAAGTAGCGATGCTTACAAGAATTTTTTTATTCTACTGTAGTAAGTGAAGGCCATCCTTGCCGCCACGCGGCTGAACATGCCAATGGAGTCGGGCAGTGTGGAGCGTGAATTGTAAATCACCACGTCACCAAGGCTTGCGCCTAAAAATGTCACGATTCTGAGTTACTTGAAGGTTCCAATTTCCTAAGACATATGATATTGTAACATTCAGAAGGCTACCCCGCTCAGGCACTGCACTTTGACACGTGATGCGTCACCACTTGGGCTGTCCGTTCATACCCTTTTCAAGAATTCAACTTCATCGTTGCGTACCTGTGAATGACGACCATGTGATTGCAACGAGCTTGTGCCATTGGGTCCCTCGTGTGTTGTGTGCCATAGCTCCAGGTCGATGCGTATCTAATCAGACGTGGAGACATATGTATTCATATCAAAAACTGGCTGAAAATCAACAAAAAAAGGTCAGTTGATTCACCAAAATAATCCTTACACGCTCGAAACACCACCCCGCCTCACCTGACAGGTTACATTTACAATTGCTCGACCCCTATATGTAATCTATGTATTGGATCAACGAATATGTCATTTTCATTAAACGATGTCTTCATGCGTCGGATGCCGGATCGGTCTCTACTGAAAACCAGTTACTTGAGCTTAGAAGCTACTTTCCCAAGAACAGTGCCAATGAACCCACGCTTCCCGGAGCATCGAGATATACGGTAGAATTCTTCAGTTGTTGTTTGAGCCAAAGGACCCTTGATCGGCAGTCTAGGCCCTCAAATGCACATTGTTCATCTAACCTAAATGTGCGACATTGGTCCGTACAGTTCTACTGGATATAGTATCACCTGCCCAACCTAAATTTAATGCTATCAAGAATGTCGCTTGTGAAGTTAGAAAATACGGGAACTGCAATCAACTCAACGGTATGGACTTGGCAGGCTCCATTTGGACCACAAAGAGATTCGGGATACTGAAAGATTTAATCCGAAATTTGACAAAACATTGCCAGGGATTCTGAATGACCGCGGTATTGGCCAATTGTTAATATCATCAATGCAGGACAGCCAATCCCGCCGTGAACTTGCGTTTGCTGTTCATTCTTGACAACTATGTCCGTAAAGATCAATTATGGGAAGCGGCGTAATCTAAACTACCACATGGCCTAGAATTCGAATCACGGAGCCGCTCGTTGTCGATCTAGAGAGAGAAGTAATGGCACGCCACTATCAAGTTGTGCCGAATTCGAAAGTCTAAAATGAACCAATTAGGCATGCTCCGGTAGCCAAAAGTGTCTACCTGCATCGTAGATATGAAGAAAGAGAAGCCAGGGAGATGCACAGCAATGCAGTCATATAATTCGGGGAAGATAGAAGGCAGATTGAAGTCGAAGCTTCATCATCACGTCGAGGTTAAGGAATCTTGGCGGGAATATGCGAGAACTAACGGGACTCGGACTTCAAGGATGTTCAAGGCTCTTGTCTCAGGAGAGATTAATGAAAATAAATAAACTGTAAAGACCGGTCAAGAGATGACTATTCATGTGAGAAATGAACCAGCCCTAGGTTGAATGTAGACCCAATGAATATTGTGTAACCATCTAATAGTTCGACACATACACCGGCACCGGTTGCTGCCACTTGATGATGAATCAGTTTTAAATAGGTAAGATTACCACTAGGAAATACGAAGCAGAGTAGGGTTGGTCCGAGTCCTTGGGAATTTAGCGAAATCAGGAAAGACTGTAAAGCACGCTTACGATAAGAACAGCGCAAAGTGTCTAGGTAGGGAAAAGTGGTATAGGAAGCCAAACTGGAAACGTTTACGAACAGATATGAAACCATCTAACGCAAAGTATCTTGTATTTGTGTAGAGAATAGAGTCGTTGTGGATGCTATTGGCGTCCAAATGTAAAATGCAGCAGAGGTGAGAAGACATTGGCATTCCTGCGTACGAGGCATGCTGACGGTGACAGGAGGCCAGAAATAACGGTCAAAAACCAAGAAATTAAATAGCACAAAACAATGTTTTATATAATATAGTCCCAAGAAACGTTAGATTTCGTTGACCAGACAAAAAGAAAAGGAAGTGAAAGGTATTCATACAGTGTATCTCTTACTTCATCGACGATAAAACATACCACTTATACTTTGTTGTTTTTTGACAATTCCGCCTTGGGGCAGAAAATTCCATGCCGAATCTGTGGAGCCACAATTGAAAAAGAAGTTGAATATTGGTTGTGGCGGAGTGAGGGTGCCGTAACCCGGCCCGCCGGCACAATGTAAGGGCCTGGTTACCATAGGAGCTAGAGCAAAGTTGAAAAAAACTGAGTTCACAGTCCTGCAGAACAATTGTAAGTCGACCGTTGTTTAAATTTAAAGAGACAATCGCGACAGCGAGTCCCGTATATACCATACATGCTTAGTCTTATCCGATAAAGACATTAAAAATGCGCGGAAAAGATCTATAAATAGAAAAGCTGAATGCCGAAACCACACATAGCCTATTGGTAGCTTGCCTGGACATTCGCAAGTTGAGTGTACTGGGCGTTCTCGTACTTAAATGTCATCCTCCAAGGCGGGCACTATCGTCGATGAAGCTATGTGGTATCCACACGATCTCAAGGTTAGAAATGTAGCTAGACAGCGGAGAGGAACATTCTGGCTTGCATCTATCATAACAATGCTGGTTTTTGGGATGTTGCACCTGTGGATCCGCTGGTCAAAGGACACCGATGATCGTTCCATGATTTTAAACAAGAGCGACCACGCAGAGAATTGGCAAGAAATGATGCCCGGAACTGTCAAATGGTGGCCTTGTGATGGACCCAATGACCTCCCTGGATCCGAATGTGGATTTATCATGCAAGTTTCTTGTTTAACCCTGCGAACTATACCTAATTTATACTCAAATTGGTACAGTGTTCCGTTGGATTACTTTAATGCTAGCGCAGGCGTTGCTAAAGTAGCGCTGGGGCGTTATAATGCTACCACAACCCCCAGGAAGGGCATGGTGCTGTACAACCCTGGTCCGTCGGTTTATAAAAATTCTCTCTCTAACACCTCAATATTTATCTTCAAAAGGTGGGCCTGGCGGTTCTGGCAAACCACGCGCAACGCAGCAAGGCTCAACCTTCCAGGCATTAACTGGGACTGATTACGACTTCGTTGGTTTCGATCCCAGAGGAATTGGCGAAACAAAGTGTGTATAGTCGGTGTGGGATTTGCCCCGCTTTTATAGCCATATATTGAATTATTTGAAAGACCGGCTGTCCAATGCTTTGCGCCGGGCCAGTACGATCAATTTACGAAACACACGATCTTGCAGCGAGGCTTCGACGTAGGACCCAATATGAGCGATCCCTTCACTCGCGATCATCTTCTTTCACAGCAAAGAGAAGCTGACGTCCTTTATAAGGCTCAGTTTGAGGTCTGTGCACGTACTATGGGAGAGACATTAAGATACATGGGAAGCAGTACAGTCAGTCGTGACCTTGACTTCATTACAACTGCACTGGAAGGCAAGGATGCGCTGATGTGAGTGCTTTTATACCGTTCGTCATCAATTCTTCTAATACACCCTCTTCACAATTTCCTTAGAAATTTCTATGGCTTCAGCTATGGCACGATTCTCGCTGCATATCTTATTAACATGTCTGTCAATGGATTGATATCCGTGTATCTCAAGTTGAATTTCTTACTTGATAAAGGTTCCCCAATCGTATCGGCCGTGTTGTTATTGATGGGGTTGCAGATACGGTCGACTGGACGAGTGAGTTAGGTATAACAGAGTTAACCAATATTACTGCCCTCTCCACATAGGTCTTCCAGCTTATAAATGGTATCGAAGCTGGCTCAAGTACACAGAACCTACATATGACCTGTTCATGTCTGATTGTTCAAAGGTAGCAATGTATTGTTTCTTCTTTCCTGCACCGTTAATAATCTTATACAGGCAGGACCATCTGCCTGCCCACTGGCCGATTATCAGAATGAAGACCCCGCTGCCATTATGGGGCGTGTTGAAAGTTTCATTAACAGCCTTTACATTAAGCCCCTAGCAGTATCAGACGCAGCATCGCCTGGCATCTTAACCTATGGCGCCGCTAGAAGTAGGCTAATTCGCTTTCAACTATTTACTCCCATTCTAATCTTTGTCATCTAAGTTCCCTTGTTTAGCGCATTACAACGTCCTTTAACATGGAGAACATTTGCCGTCACTCTCAGCGAAGCAATGAAGGGTAACGCAAGCCAATTGTTGACTATGACGCAGGGGTCGTATTTGGGGGATCTCCAGCGATCGGCCGTATCTTGCAATGATCAAGCTCCCTTCCCACCACCCTCCGCTGAAGAAGTCATTAACGAAAGTATTGAGGTTCTCGAAACAGTCACTCGCTTCGCAATGACCGTTATGACAACGGAGCCGGATTCTGGCTGCCATTATTGGCCGGTCACCCCCCCAGAAAGATACAACGGCCCTTGGAATCACACGCTTAATAACAGAGTATTGATTCATAGTAATTTGGTACGCACGTTGTTAAACTATGAGTTTGCTTGTGTATGAGATTGCTTCCCAACCAGTTGGATCCCGTTACGCCGATGTCAAGTGGCGTTGCTCTTAAAGATTTACTAGGAGATTCGGCTACTTTAGCACTCAGGGAAGGACCTGGGGTAAGCATCTGTCTAGCGCTATGCTTCTTTGAATTATTATTGACGGGTTCACTATTCTCCTCGTAGCATTGTTCGACCTCCTTACCATCGCTTTGCAGCGCCAAATTGACTCGGAAATACTTCGCAGACGGAACATTGCCACCAGACGGACACCTCTGCTCTGTCGACGTTGCCCCCTTTCAAGATCCGGAAATGTCTCATGCGAGTTTGAATGAAGAAGATAGATATTTGCTGGGACACCTGCAGGATTTAGCTTTGATTTTCAACCACATGCATTGAACATGCTCATTGAAGGACATTATGATTTGAAGACATATTGGTAGTAAAATCGATTTATGGAAGTGATGTGTTCTTTCAATTGCGAAATGGTCTTATCCTGTTACCAACTTATTCAAGCAATAAGTTTTTCGGCACCTTCCACTAACAATGGTTGTGTTAGCACGTGTGCGCCTCCTTGCTCCCAATCATCATGTCTGATCCCTCGATGTCTTAGAAGTGCACTTTAGCTGAACTTGGGATTTAACTCGTCTAGCGGTCCATCCGCGCCACCACCCTCCAAATTCTCCATCCGACCGCACTGTGGCCACTTCTCCGCATGACAAGATCATGGATGATGTCTTAATGGTAAGGTCCTCTATTTCTGACTTTCATGTGCATGAGAATTTGCTTGTCTTGGTTCTAACCGCTATTGCTGGGAAATCCCAATCAACTCTACGTTCCGATTTGCTTTCCTCAGAAGCAGTAGCTTCCTTTTCTCAGACAGGGAAACTACTATTTTGGATTTATAATGACATGCTGGGGAAAAAATCATTTACTAAGATACGTAAACATTGTGGGCTTCCTTCCTCATAGCCTACTCCTGTGTCATTATGTATGTGGATGCCACTGGCAGCGTTGCTACTCAACGGTGTGTGTTTACGCAGTCAGACACTTCGTCGTAACTTACAATATTATTACACAGGCCAGGACATCTTCTGTGGTGACTGACATATCCCATGTAGCTGCTCAGCCTGTTCGGACCGACACAAATCGAAATGATCATCATGTCCTCTTGCTCTCGTCGTTGGAACAGATAGCCCCTGAACCGGGCAATAAGCGATTTTCCAAATTTGTCCCCAAAGTACAGAGTTGAAACGGGGAAAAATGTCGTATGGTGGATAAACTCGCGAAATTAGTATCTACGTCACCCTTCAATTAAGCTCGCCTGTTTCAGGGGTTCAGTCAGTGTTTACTTATTCTTACGGGCTACCCCTTCACCGATTTCATGTCTGGGCTGTCGCTAGGAAGCGGCTCTGCAAACCGACGCGACCCTGGGATTGAGCAGGTTGCCAGCCGAGAATCCGATACCTGTGGTTTTTGCAAAGTTTGTTTGACGCCACCCCAAAGCATCTTAGTTCTTGGAAGAGTTCTCCAACTGCAAGTGCACTGGCGTCCCGATGACGAAAAGAGCTCCAAGAAGAAACGACGGAGACAATTTCCACTGCCTCGTAACCAGTCAATTCGAGCAAGTAAATGTATATTCTGACCGTAAAATACGTCAGCTTAGGCTTTAGCTCAGCTACTCACAACGCTGTATCTAACATACCGTTATATTCCATCGTTTAGCTAACTTCAAATTGCGCTTCGTAGTTCAACCCTTGATCATATTTACAGCCTCCTGAACCCGGCGTCTAAAAAAGCAAAGATTCAGTTTGTACTCTATTTTGATGAGGCACATTCCCTTACCCAAAGGTCGCACGGTGCAAGATACGGAACGCAATGACGTGGATAGGATGATCCCACATCAAATTCTGTGTTGGGCCATGGTCATGTTATGCTATCTGTTCCTAGCCGCCACGAGTATTTATGTCCAGTTGCCACTTCAGAACCACCATCCTTGCAGAGGTCGCAACAATTGTCATGGATATTCCCGGCTTTCAGATCATTCAAACCCTCTCCCAATTTGTTCAAGCATGAATTGTTGCCGGGGTGGAGCGTGGACTTGTTGCTCGGCTATTGTTCATTAGAGCATCTGACAATGTAGTCCGCAATCGGGCCTTGAAGGAGAGCATTGGGCACCTCCAATACAGCACTGCCATGCCAGTGTTGGAATTGGTGATGAAAACACCTTTTTCCTAGGGGTGGTTCACCCATTTCTTCAAATTTTCATATGAAGATGCTAATTGTAGACTATGCATTCTGAGACTAAAGCATGACAGAACCAGTGTACACCTAAATTAGCACCAAACCTATCATGTCAGAAGGCAATTCACTAACTGATACATTGATTGACAAACAAGTACTTCTATTACAAGTCTATTAAACCCTTGTAAATTGTGTATTACAATAAGTCAACTCATACTGTTTTTAATAGCTGTTAAGTTCCAGATCTCAGGGCAGAATTTCCAATGGATATTCTGGACACTTCCTGGAAATATGTCCTCAGAGTTTCAAAGAATTAGTCCAGGAGTTTCCAGGGATTAGCAATGGGAGTATCAGAATATTACCAGAGTACAGATAGACTTGGCTTCAGCTTATATGCTGCACCCTCATGCACTCACTCGGGTGTCCATATTTCAGAGGATGAATATACAGTATGTTGGAATGTTTATGGATACTTGGAAGTTCCAGGAGTTCCAGATATCCAGAGTCCAGAGAGTTCCGAAGATTGAGCATACAGAAAGACAGAAGAGATACAAACTAATTCAAGATAAAAACTAAGGAATGAGTACAGTGAGGGACAACACCCTTCCAATGATTTTTAGTTGTGCAAAGATTCATGAATAACTCAAGAACCACTGTAGCTACAGACCTAAGATTTGGGGAGTGGTTAGGTCTATATGTTGTCTATTTACCCTTAAAGTATTATTACATAAGCATCAGTATTTCCCACACTATAAATAAAATACTAATTAAACTGCATTGGAAGGGTTTTGTCCCTGTCACATGATTAACATATAACCATATTGTTTATATGCAAATAAGTGCAAATAAAAATCATCTGACCCGTCAAAATTATATATATATACATCTGTTTACTTTCCAATCCAAAAACATCCCCATAGCTCAACATTCTACACCATGAAGGTGTTACGACCCATTCCCAGATGTTTCAATATCTGACTCCTGACCTCCAACTTCTGACTTCTGACCTCCAACTTCCGACTTCTGACCTCTGACTTCTGACCTCCAACTTCCGACTTCCAACCTCTGACTTCCGACTTCTGACCTCTGACTATGGAACATCATACATAGTTACCGTATCTTCCGCATTCTTCCCTTGTTCCACATTTGGTAATTTGTCTGTTGACAAGCATTCACTCATTTGTTTATTATATTCCCATTTCAGAATATTGTCTCCCCAACTTGTCTTGTTGTATTCCTGTTTCAGAATACTTCCATTTCCATCTTATTGTGGCCTTAGTTTGTAGTATGTACAATAATGAGAAGACTTATATTAGTTTCCACGAATTTGTACTTTACTTTAGATCTGATATCGACTTAGTTTCTTATTCCCTCTTCCGTCTTTCTGTACACTCAATATTCGGAACTCTTTGGAACTCTGAATATCTGTATCTTCCATTGTAAGTCTCACCTCTGAAATTAAGGACTTTGAGCGTTTGTGTAGAGGTGCAGTACATAAGCTGAAGCCAACATCCTGACCCTATCCGATAGTTCTGGAATAAGTTCCTGACATGGTACTTAACAGAAGGCTCTTACTCCTCCTCAGCTTAGCCATATTCTCACTTTTCTCAATAAGGGCAAGTCTGCTCCTCAGATCTCTGAAATCACTGGCCAGGATCTGTCCACTATATCCAGAATTCATTCTACCCATTGCTCATCACTTGCCAACTCATCTGGTGGCTGTTTATGCAAGCTTTCCTCAGATATTCATTATTCTATTCAACAAATCACTTCTCAAAAGGCTGAAAATGCCACTGAGGTCACCAAACCATTCAAGATATGACTGGAGAGTCTATTTCAGTTAGAACTGTTCATAGGGCATTCAAGAAGGCTGAAATGAGAGCTATGGTGAAGACAAAAAGGCCTTTACTCAATAAGAGGTATAGGAAGGCAAGGATGGACTTTACTCTGGCACACAAGGACTGGACTGTGGATGGTTGGAAGAGGGTTGTTTGGTTAGATGAGACAAAAATCAATTGTTTGGGGTCATATGGGAGGAATTAGATGTGGAAAAGGGCAGGAGAGGGGCTCAGTGGTAGGCTGGTCAAGGACACGGTGAGGTTTGGGGGAGGAAATCTGATGTTGTGGAGCTGTATGTTCTGGGAAGGCCCAGGATATTCCACCAAGATTAATGAGAGAATGGATGCTGACCTTTATGGTAGCATGTTGGAAGATGAACTTCAAGCAACTGTGGAGTATTATAGCAAGAACACAGAAGATGTGGTCTTTCAGCAGGACAATGATACCAAACACAAGAGCACAAAGGCCATTAATTGGTTCAAAGACAATGGATTTATGGTCATGGTATTGCCACCTCAGTCTGCTGACCTTAATCCAATTGAACACCTCTGGTATTACCTCAAAAGGAGGTTGGGAGAGTATGAAGTGGCACCCAAGAGTATTCATGAGTTGTGGGAGAGGGTTCAGACAGAGTGGGAGAATATCCCTGCCTCCACTTGTCAGAACTTGATAGAGACTATTCCTAGAAGGGTTGAGGCTGTTTTGAAGGCCAAGAGAGGCTATACCAAGTACTAGATTGTTTGATTTGTGTTCTTTGTATACCATGGACAAAACCCTTCCAATGTGATTTTATTAGTGTTTTGTTTATAGTGTGGGAAATACTAATGCTTATCTCATATTATTTTAAGGGCATATAGATAACATATAGACCTAACCAACCCCCAAATTTCAGGTCTGTATCTACAGTGGTTCTTGAGTTATTCAAGGATCTTTGCACAACTAAAAATCATTGGAAGGGTTTTGTCCCTCACTGTACATGACTATGGAAGACTATATAGAAGTTACCACTGTTGTACTACAAACTAAGATCACAATAAAGCAGATTATGATGAAGATTCTGAAATGGGAATACAATAAACAAATGAGTGAATACTTGTCAATCAACAAGTAACCATATATGGAACAAGGACAGGATCCAGAAGTATGGGAACTATGGATGTTCTGTAGTTGGAAGTCAGGGTTGGATATTGAGGTGGATGTCATATCAGATATTGAGGGAGATGTCAGAAAGTCAGATTGGAGACTTGGGGTGGAAAGTTGGATCAGAGATGGGAGTCTGACTGGGAGTCTGGGCCAGGAAATGACCACAGAACATGTGTAGAAGTCAATGCAGAGTCCAATGAGTTCTGGGTCATAACAGGAGGTGTCTAAATGAGGGCAGAATACCAGAATGGGATTTTCCTTGAAGGGATGAGGGTTGGGTTCCAGTGGATTCCGGATCTTGAGACTGGTCCAGAAGATGGTTTGGACCCAGAGATACAGTGACTTACAAAATGTATCCAATGTTTTGTAGTTTCAGCTTATATATGCTATATCCCAGTAGATAAAATAGTAGAAATCACCAAAGTATTTGTGAACATGACCTATCATGTATATATGTATATGGTAGAACTATATTATGTAATATCCATATATGGAAACACTATGAATATTTTAATGGAGAGGGTTCATTGGATACATTTTGTAACTGACAGGTTCTAGCATGAAAACCATGTGCCTATGTTGATTGTTTGCAGTTGTTTATGTTTTTCAACATGTCATGTGATCATTCTATACTACAGTATAAGTAGAAGGGCTTTCTCAGCTAAGATTCCCTCAATTCTAACTATGCATCCCCTTTCCACTGCTGCCCAGTATGAGATCCTTTCTCTACTTAATGCTGGCCATTCTGCCAGACATATTTCAGTTTCTACTGGCTATAGCTATGCTACTATCTCTAGACTTTTTTCTAAACACTGTTCCCACCTTTCTAAGTCCTCTGGTGGTCACCCTTCCAAACTCTCCACAGCCAACATCCATTTTGCACAACACCTTATCAGCTCTGGAAAGGCTGATACAGCTGTAGATGCAACAAAGGCACTTTGCACTATCACCAACCAGTCACTCAATCCTCAAACAGTGCATCATGGACTCAAGGCAGCTGGGATGAAGCCTGTGGTAAAGAAGAAAAGGCCTCTTCTTTCTAAGAGGCATAGGAAGGAGAGGATGGATTTTGCTTTGGCACATCAGGATTGGACTGTGGAGGATTGGAAGAAGGTGGTGTGGTCTGATGAGACCAAAATTAATAGGCTGGGGTCAGATGGCAGGAAGTGGGTGTGGAAAAAGGCAGGGGAGGGCTTGAGTGACAGGCTGGTTGAGGGAACCCTGAAGTTTGGTGGTGGATCTTTAATGGTTTGGGGGTGCATGCTGTGGGAGGAGGTTGGGTATGCATGCAAGATTGATGGAAGGATGGATGGGGATCTCTACATCCAGATTCTGGAGGATGACCTGCAAGCCAGTCTTAAGGACTATGGTAAATCTGCCAATGGTGTCATCTTCCAGCAGGACAATGACCCCAAGCATACCTGCAAGAAGGCCCAGAATTGGTTCCAAGAAAATGGTTTCAGGGTTCTCTCATGGCCAGCACAGTCTCCTGACTTGAATCCCATTGAACACCTATGGAATCACCTGAAGAGGAGGTTGGCAGGGTATGAGAATGCACCCCAGGGGATGGAAGAGTTGTGGGAGAGGGTGGTGGATGAATGGTACAATATTGATGCAAAGGTGTGTCAGGATTTGATTGAAAGTATGCCTAGGAGGGCTTCAGATGTATTAAAGGCAAAGGGTGGCTACACTAAGTACTAAATACTAGTAATTTCCTGCCTAAATGTGTCAGTTACAAAACATATCCAATGAATGCTCTCCATTGAAATATTCATAGTGTTTCCATATATGGATATTACATAATATAGTTCTCCCATATAAATATATACATGATAGGTCATGTTCACAAATATTCTGGTGATTTCTACTATTTTATCTACTGGGATATAGCATATATAAGCTGAAACTACAAAACATTGGATACATTTTGTAAGTCACTGTAATATCTGGGAAATAGTCCGAAGAGTTTCTGGGAATGGATCTTCACAATAGCCAGTGCTCAACTTACTTTCTCAAATGATCACACCAAATACAGAGGCCCCTCAAATACAGAGAATCTCTGGATTTGAGAGAGATTAGTCAAGAGGAATTATTTGCATCAGTAAAGTGGTTTAGCTGTTGGAGCTGCCAGCCATGATCTGGTTTGCTCCCATCCCTTTTTTTGGCTGTAGAGGATAGGTGCTGGCTCCTGCAGGCTCTCAGAAGCTCAAAGTGCAAAACATCAATAATATGTATTATTTTACAACAGATAATATACCAATATCATTTCTAGAGTATTTAAAGCATAAATATAACAGAGTTTCATTACTTGGAACCTGAGATCTCTTTCTTATTTGTCTTATTCTTGCTCTCACTTGATTTGTAGTTCTGTCTTGTTGTGCTCCCTATTTGCCTTGTTGTATGATAGAAAAATGACTCCAAAATCTATATATATTAGAATTCAACATCAACCACCATTCTTGTCAGGGGTCTAAATATTTATCTTGTTTTTATCTCAATTTAAATTTGTCTTTATTTTATTTTAGTCTAGTTTATTTAGTCACATGTCAAAATATTAAGTTTAAACCTTATTTAGTTTTATCCTTAAAGTTTAGTCTTTTAAAGTTTATTTAGTTTTTTCTTTAGTATAAATACTTCATGATGTACATAACTAGACCCCAGTTTCAATCTCTTAGGATTTCCACTAAATACAAGTGTGATATTCTCAAGTCATTAGAACTTCTATCCCTCTACTCCTTATTTTTGTCTTATCTCTCTTTCCTTCTTTGTGTTTTGGTAGCCTTGTTAGTGTTGCCCTAACAGAAGATTGAAACTCTCTTAACAACTCTACCATCTCTCTCTCTCTCTCTCAATACAGTAACTCCTTATATCCAATTCCTCTTTCCTCCATCCTATTAACCTCTCAGGCTCTGTGTACTATCAACAAATTTCCCTTATAGTGTGTGTGACCTTAGTAGATAGAAACACCAACTCTTGGGGCTGATCCTTGTACAAGGCAGCCTTTAGTTCTCCAGAAAATATCCAGGTAATCATCCCTGTGATTTTGGGAATAAGCCAGACTGTTAACAACTGGGTGTTCAGTAGTTAGCTAGTCTTTTTTTAGTTTACAATATGGCAAAAGATTATTTACCATTGAATTAAAACCTGGTTCAGAACCAGATAGAGGGTGTTTTTCCAAATGGCCTGAACCTGCTACTGTAAAGGGGACACAGTCTTTCCTTGGCTTTGTCAACTTTTATAGAAGGTTTATCCAGGACTTTACAGGCTTTGCCAGACCCCTGTTAGAATATGATAACGTGATTAATCGTAATCTCATATCTCATCTTGTGACTGTATAGGTTCCGGCTGGTTCACACATGTGATTGATATATTTAGTTAGAGTTCACTAGATCTGTAGCATGCCATCATGCACAGACCATGTATATTAGTATATAGTTAGTTCAGATGAGGAGTAGATCCCTCATCTGAAAGCCTAGCAATATCACTGGCTTAGCATCTACCCGCTCTACTCTCAGTGGCTACGCTCCAACAGTAGAGAGTCCTCATACTGTGAAACTTAGGCTAGCAGATTTTAACAACCCCTTCATAACTTAACATGGAAGGATACACCCTGGAAATGGACTTTGGAAGAGAAAACTGCTTTTCAAACCTTGAAGGATAGAGTCACTTCATCCCCAATTATTATCTTCCCTGATGACAACAAACCTTACAAACTGGAAGCAGATAGTTTTGACTTTCCAACTGGTGCTGTTTTGTCTCAGGAAGGATCAGATGGAAAGTGGCACCCTGTGATGTTTCTATCTAAAAGTCTGAGTGAAGTAGAAAGGAATTACATATGAAATCTATGATAAAGAAATGCTGGCTATTATTAGAGCTCTGGATGAATTGAGGCACTATCTTGAGGGAGCAGTCACCCTTTCAGATCTGGACAGACCACAAAAACCTGGAATATTTTATGTCTGCTAAAAACCTTAATAGGAGGCAGGCTGGGTGGTCCTTGTTCTTGTCCAGGTTTGACTTTTCCCTACACCATAGGCCTGAACAAAGCTCCTTGAAACCAGATGCCGTATCCAGAAGATCAGATCATGGGAAAGGAGATAGGGATAATGAAAATATTGACCTTCTCAAACCATCCTACTTCAAAATCCAGGCTCTTAAGCAGGGTCATGCTGTCTTGATAGGTCAAGAGACAGATCAGCTTAAGAACATCAGACAAGCAAAGGATATGGAAGAGGTTGTGGTTAAGGCAGTAGAGGAATTAAAGAAGTCAGGAAATAAGAGTAATGAAAGGAATGAATGGGAAGAGGAACAAGGTCTTATTCTTTTTAGAGGGAAGGTCTATGTGCCAAAGAATATGGAGCTCAGAAAGCAAATTGTTGAACTCCATCATGATGCCTATACCAGTGGCCATCCAGGCAGGTGGAAAACCTTAGAGTTGGTATCAAGGAACTATTGGTGGCCAGGAATGTCCAGATATATTGCATCCTATACCAAAGGATGTGATAGATGTAACAGGACCAAGACATATCCTGCCAGCCCTGTAGGAAAACCTGTACCAACCCAGATCCCTAAAGATATTTGGGAAATTATCACTGTTGATCTATGTAATTACTGGGCTTCCAGAAAGTCAAGGATACAATGCCATCATGGTAGTAGTGGACAGACTTAGGAAAATGATTCATGTGCTACCCACTACAGACCAAGTCACTTCAGAAGGCATAGCCAAGCTTTATAGAGATAATGTATGGAAGCTCCATGGTCTCCCCTTACAGATCATTAGTGATAGAGACCCCAGTTTGTCTCAAATTTCACACAAGAGCTGAACTCAATATTAGGGATCAAAGTGGCAGCCTCTACAGCCTACCACCCTCAAACAGATGGTCAGACTGAAAGAGCAAATTAAGAGGTACATAGAACAATATCTCAGACTTGTTGTCAACCATAGGCAGGATAATTGGGCAGAATGGTTATCTTAGGCAGACACCATTTATTATGAATAGTGGAAAACACCCTAGATTAGGAACTGAGCCTTTCAGAAGCAGTAAAATAAAGTCTGTAGAGCAGTTTGTCAAAGACATACAGGAAGCAAGGAAGGGAGCAGAAGCAACACTTTACAGAGCTGCTGATGATATGGCCAGGTATTATGACTGATCTAGAAGAGAGGCAGACACAGGGTAGGAGACAAAGTATGGTTAGAAGGCAGGGGCATTCAAACAGATAGGCCATCCAGAAAGTTGGAGGACAAAAGATATAGACCCTTTGAAATCACCAAAGTTGTTGGTCCCAATGCCTATGAACTGAAATTACCTCCTTCTATGAAAATTCACCCAGTCTTCAATGTAGCCAAACTTAGACCTTACCTGACCTTCATCCCTCAAGTACCCTTCAATCCAAATCCCCTTCTGGTATTCTGCCCTCGACTAGACACCTTCTGTTATGACTCATTGGACTCTGCCCTTTGACAGTTGAGTTCTCCACATGTCCCTAGTCATTTTCCAGCCTGGACTTCCAGTCAGACTCCTGGTGTTTATTCTAGATACTTTGATCTGTGGCCCAACCTTCTGTTATGACACATTACTGGATACTTCAATTCTCCGTAACTTTCCATAACTTTCTGACCCGACTTCCATCCAAGGAACATTTCTAGTTCCTGGATTTCCAAACTTCATCCTTGTTCCATATTTGGTAACTGACAGGTTAACAGTTATTCATTTGCTTGTTTATTGTTCTTGTACTTACATATTCCCTGATCTGACCCCATCCTTGTTTCCCCATTTATCTGACTTGTTGTTGTATTCCTATTTCAGGATCTTCATCCTAATCTGTCTTATTATACTTCTAGATTTGTAGTACAATTACTGGAACATCTATATAGTCTTCCATACTCATGTACTTACTCTTTAGTTTTAATCTCAAATTAGTTTATATCTTTTCTATCTTTCTGTACACTCAATCTTTGGAACTCTCTGGACTCTGGATATCTGGAACTCCCAGAACTTCTGAGTATCTGTAAACTCCAGCATATATCCATCCTCTGAAATATGGACATCTGAGTGAGTGCATGAGGGCACAGCACTAAGCTGAAGCCAAGTTCATCTGTACTCTGGTAATATTCCAATACTCCCAAACTAATCCTTGGAAACTCCTGGACTAATTCTCCCAACCTCTGTGGACATATTTCCAGGAAGTGTCTGGAATATCCACTGGGAAATCCACCTGAGATCTAGACCTTAACAGTCCTGAAATATGAGTGTCCAAATCTAACTTTGCTTCATACTCTTTTAAAGCAGAGACCAGTGTCTCATAAGAAATCATGAATTTCTCTCCAATATTTCTAATATTTTGTTTGGCACATTTAGGTTTCTTGGTTAATTTGGCTTCATAGACTGTTATTTGGAGGGGAACTTGCTCAAGCAATGCTTGCTCATCAGGGCTATATTGTTAAGATCTAAGCAAAAGGTTGAGAGGAGGCTCTACATACATATGTATGTTAAGGGGCTGACAATAGAGATCATACTAGTTGGGAGGTCTGACTCTATAACATGGGTGGAGCTTGGCTTCAACTTATGTGTTATGCCCTCATACAACTGTTACGGTGCTCTGGTATTTTGAACAGAGTAGATAGTATGATAAGAACTAAAGACAACACTTAGCTCACTTGACTGGAGGGCCAATATACTAAGAGTCATAAGGTAGAGGGTCACAGCTTGCTGATGACACCTTTAAAGGGTATTAGGGAGGAAGTAAATGGACTGAAGACTAAATGGGGGTAATCTAAGTTGATATTAGAACTGAAGAGCAGTAGCATACATACATAGTAGGAACTTTATACAAAGGTGAAACAGATGAGTGGGAGGCTGATCAAGGAAGCAAGAAACAGTGATGGGTCAAGGAAGCATGGGAAGGGGTAAGGATCAGATTAGAACTAAATACAATGTGGTAAAAGCATTATAAGGTAGCAAAATATTGTTTACAAGTAGAATGGGCAATTAGAGAGCATTGGGACAGAGATGGGATGGGATGACAAAAGGGGAAAACCATATTGACACAAGTGTCAGGGTGTCATGGGTGATACTGTGATCAGGGATACTGATGGTGGGATGCCAGAGAGTGGGGAGATGTAATGTATTAGCCTTGAAAAAGGAGTTGAATGCTCTATCAAAATGTGCAAATACTCAATTCAGCAAGGTAAAATAATTTAAGCCCCTTAATTTAATTAATTAAAAGTTTCAATTATTTATCCTTTGATATTAATCAGTGGCAGCCTGAGAACCCCTGAAGTCAAGAGTTTACTTGAATATATGCACCCTACTTTGCAAAGAAGATTTTGAGAACTGCTTTTGCAAACTATTCTTTTTCTGTGAAAACAACTACTAAAATATGAATAACAATTTACTGATTCTGAAACTAGATTCAACTTCAATTCTAACTAGTTTATAAATATTTTATACTATTTAACAAACAGTAAAAATATTTATAAAGAGGTCAAAGGATTAGATATAGAATAAAACACTATTTGGCTAATATATGCTTTATTTACACTAATCTACAGGGTCTACTGTGATACTAACTTAGTTCACCAAATTTAAGGAATTTTGCTTCCATCTGCCCTTCAGGATACTTTAGACACTATCCTGCACTGGTGTTATGACCAGAATTCCCACCAGACTCCAGGCACTAACTTATACACACCCACACCCTATATGCACCAATTGTCAGTTTACCAGAATTCCCGCCGGACTCCATATGTCAGACTTGTCTACGTTTGACTTTGTTATGTCGTGTATCAGTCACCGGAATACCCACTGGACTCCATCCCTGTCTATGTCTGACCTCGTCCCACGCATCAGTCACCAGACCCCGCTCAGAAAACCCACCATCCCTCTAACAGAGCCCCATTCCCATTTTAGTCAAATGACCGGTCACAATTTTTGTCACAATTCGGACTCCGCTCCATTCCGTCCCATTCCTAACACCAAATTTGGTGTTTACTATTCTTGTTTCATGTTTTGCTAGTTTTGTTTCATCATTACTGGATTTGGTATGTCATTCATTCCATGGTCTATATAGTCTGGCAGATGTTGTATATACAATCCAGTCAGAAAATTGGCTTAGATTCCCCCCAGTAATCTAATACATTTTCCGCTCTAAACTCCTACTTGAATTACACTGCTCATGCTAGTCGGAGCCCATGGGCTCCGGTGCATCTATCTCTCTTATTTATCTCGACTCCCGACCTCTCGACCCACGCCCTCCAACCTATGACCCCTTGACCCACGAATCCCACCTGGACTCCCCGGGATTCCCATCCACCTGTCTGAAATTGGACAACACAATCTCACGAGGGTGCAGCCTATAAGCTGAAGCCAAGTCCTACTGGATATCCCATGGGTTTCTCCAGAAACCCACCGTGTACATACCCTAACAACTGGCACCTCTTTGTATTATGTAATGAGATGGCTTTTCCCACACTGTTTGGTTCCTGTTGTTAATCAAAAAAAAATAGTAATATAATATAAGAAAGACAAGGGACCATCAGCACTTGAGGAGGATGATGACTGACACTGACACCAATGGTCAATAAATACCAACCAGGCATCTTCCCAGGCAAGGTTTTCAGTGGTGGCAGTGAAGGTGACACCTTTTTATTGTTCATCTACTTGAGTATACCTGAAACTGTACTTCACCATTAATTCAGTGATGCTGTTTGAAAAGGTAGCACATGATGAAATCAAGATCTTTCTTCTTTTTTCAAAAGGACAGAAAAAGAAAAGTGGTTAATTACTTCTTAATGCATGAGATGGGACTCTGACCATGATTATCTATATAGTGGTCTCCCAAAATGGATATGAGGAGAGACTACACTATATATATGGTGTTAAATGTGAGCATCTACATACCTGGTTGAATTTTGCAAAGATGAATGTACATATCACTAATATAATAGATTAATTTCAAATAACATCAAAAATTGTGAATACCATATACTGATCCAGCTGAGGAAATACTCCTTGTCTGATTGGTAATCTCATTATCTCTTCTTGTCACCAGAGGGTGTCTGTCCAATGAGAGGCCAGATGCAGTCAGCTGCTTGGGAGTGGATTGCTTATGATCAGTCATGAAGAACATGTGCTGAGCACAAAAGGTCGATACCACAGTGAGATTGCTAGGAGTACTAATGGACAGGCATGTATGTATATTATGTGTTCAGTGTACATCCAGTCTTCAGACAGACTTTTAGGATCAACCTCAATATCAGCATCACTTTCCAACTCTAGCTGAGCAAAATGGTCTTGCATACCTGTAGTATGAAAGTGCATGGTCAATATTTTTGAGGCTTAGATTTCAGTTTGTATAATCTATACTCACAAGAGGTCTCTTCACCTTTTTCACTTTGTTGTTGCAATCATTCCCAAGTGCAAGTCTCTGGTGGACAGGAAATAACATCACTGACCAAGCAATCACACCATTCTAATATTATTACATATAAGTTGGGTAAAAATGGTGGGGGGAAAAACATGGTGAGTATGCACCAGCTGCTAATGTACCTACAAATCCCATAAATTGTAGTTGTACAGGGGCAGGACAAGCTCAGCAGCACATAAATCACGGAAGAACATTCTATAAAATATGAGCAAATTGTGCAATTTTGATAACCAGTTTCGACCAAGCCAAGTTGGGGTGATGGGGACATTATCAAGGGGCAATATTAATTGGGAAGACATGGAGATAAAAGACAAAGATGTGGCTGTTGTACTTATACTACTACACCAAGAATGCTGTGAACTTCATTTCCTGAGCAGCTACCAGTGACCCAGCACTGTTACTTGCCAATATCTCACACAGAACATTATACAGTCTAAAAACAAGACCACAAAAACTTCAACATCTGGGTACATCCATATCAGCCACTCAGAGGTTTGATATCCTTGACTAGTTTCCCTCACTCCCTCAAGAATCAAGAGTCAAGAGTGGAAGTTTCCTCACTTAGATAATTCACAAATTGAATTTAACACAAGATAGGGATTATGTGGGATAAATTTCTAATGAATTCCTCCATGGAGATTCCATGGTCTAGAGGTATGATAATTTTTGGGTTTAATTCCCATTGGAAGTGGCATTTGAATCTTGCTGGGACCCCCCTTTTGGATTATGTTTGTTACTTTCTTCCAGATTCCCTCCCTTCCCACATTTCCCTTTCATCTTCCCCACATTTTCCCTCTATTTCTATTTTCCCCCATCCTTCTATTATAGTCCTTTGAAGTAGACTTTGCACTTCTATGTGAGCCTTTTTCTTGTCATGCAGTGTACTAAAGAAACAGGGCAGGTCCTCATGAATCTCAGGTTTTCCCAAAGTCGCACAATAAATGTTGTTTATACACTCAATTAATGTCAAGGTCTAAGGTTCAAGGTTCAAGGTGAAGGAACCTTGGGGGTCTGCAGGGTTAATATGTACTCAACTGGGAGGTCTGGTTCTACAAATCAATTGGAGCTTGGCTTCAATGTATGTGTTGCACCTTTGCATCAATTGTGTAATCCTGGCTGTCTTACCACAGGCACACATTACTGATCAGTTTTACATGGTCATTCAACTCTCCTTTTTTCTCCATCTGATCATCTCTGACTTCGGCCTCACTGCTCCTCTGTTCCCTAACTTACGACACAGCCCCAATTATCCTGGGTACCCTGCACCGGTATCAGATGCCTGACAATGGTATATAATTCTTGATCTACGTAGTTACAGAGACAGATTTGAACCTTTGTATCTTATGAACCAATGACAACTCAACAGAGAAACCTAGTCCTGTCTGTATTGACTGAGTGAGGTCAATCAACAACCTTACAAATTGTCAGGTCACACTGGTATTTCCAAAGAAGCAAGTGGTACAAACAGAACTAAAGTGGACACTTAGCTTAATCAACCAGGGGGCTGAAATACTATGTTGACTAAGATGGGTCTCAGCTGGCCAAAGACTTGACAGAGAATAGAAAGTAGAGAGTTGGGGAACCTAAGTCGATATTTTAACTGAAGAACTGTAGAATACAGGACAGGTGTTTTATATGAAGTGAGATGGGTGATCGGGAGGCTATTCACAGAGGTAAGGAAGTGTTAGGAATCTCATTTGTGGGCCTCTGCAACTTTTTTCACTCTAAAAATCCTCTGGCATCCCAATATTGGTACCCCCAATCATGGTGTCACTGCTGGTGGCATCCTGCCACTTTGCTTACTACACCTTCCCCTTTTGGTCATCCTGTTCTGCTCTCATCCCAATGCTTTCCCATCACCCATGCTACATGTATGCATTATTTGCTACCTCAAACCATTTAGTATTTTTCTGTTATCTTGTATTCAGTTTCCTTTTGATCCCTTGTTCCATTACCTGCTTTTGTTGACCTGTTTGCTTCTTACCTCTGTGATTGGCCTCCCAATCACCCATCTCACTTAGTATAAAAACCCCCATCTTGTATTCTACAGTTCTTCAGTTCAAATATTGACTTAGGTTCCCCAGCTCTCCACTTTCTATTCCATGCTAAAGTCCTCAGCTAGCCAAGATTCATCTTACCTCAATCCTTAGTACTTCAGCCCCTGTTGATTAAGCTGAGTGTTGATTTTAGTTTTGTTATGGGATCCTTGACTGTCTGGTTCACTGCCTTCACTAAATTCTGGCCTATGCTACATGAAAGTATGAGCATTAATCTATTTCAGATTTTGCAATTGATAGTAAAATTGCTGATATTCAGTCTCCTTTCATTCAGGAATAATTACCTGTATCAATCCCCATTGTTGAAAGCTGACAGGCCCTCCTGCTTTTGAAGTCGCAAACATTTCATGTTAAAGTAATCCAATGGCTTCTTTGTCAACATCTATGGCAGAGAATGGTGGTACCTGGCTATGCTTCATATGCCACAAGTGCTTCAGTAGGTCTTGAAATAATTGTCTATTTTTAAGGAGATCCTCAAAACATGGGCCATGAGGGAATCCTTGGGTGTAGGACTGTTTCAGGATAAGAAGAGTCATTGTATGGACTGCAGGTACTCATTGGATCCATTTATCCTTGTTCATTGTACCAGAGTCTAGCTTCATATGTAGCCAACAATGTATAATGGCAATTTTTATTGAAGAGAGATTTCCAGAAAACAGTATGAGATGGTTTCTAAGGTAAGTGGATTCACCCTTCAACTCTGAAATAGCCTTACCAGCTTACAGGTAATCCAAAGCAGGACATTCTTCTCTTCCAACTCATTTTGGTATCTTTACCAGCTTGTTAGTTAATGGGAAATGATGTTTCAGAAAGCATCAAACATTGGACATGAGGGATAATGGAAGTATTCCAAGATCTTGTCATCTTCATGTGATAATTTGTCTCACCAAATGCTATTTTCCCAACTATGAAGTCAAACATCAGTTATTTTAATCATGACAAATAACTTTAAATAGTTTACTCTAATTTACCATCTGTACTTCTGGTCTCTCCCGAAGGAGTCAATAACATCATGTTCTGGAATCCATGACTCTGAGAGAGATAGATTATGATAGTGACTGTGTCACCACCATTTCACATGCCATCTTTTGGAATCAGAATCATGATCAAGTCAAATTAGCTACACAGGATAGTAATACTTCCCATGTTGTGAAAAGGTTGAGTAGCATGGTTATTTAGCTGTTCAGTTCTTGAGCTATTTAAAACACATCTGTAAGAGGTTATCCAAATATCAAAATGAATTCACATACCATTCTGATCAAGGTTGCAATGCCAGTTGAATCTGAACCATATCACATTCATCACACACAAATGGCTTATTTCCAAGGTTACTATGTAGCTCTTCCTTCACACCAATTATGACATTCATCACAGTGAATGCAGTTGTTGCTAAACCCCTGAGCTGCTTCCTCCTCACCATCACCAGTATGTCTGAGGCAACATGTGATTGGAAATAGTGAAACATTAGATCTTATCCCAGTAATCTCAGGTATTGGAGACAAGGCAGGCATAGACACAAGTTTGGGAGGTTTTTTGGACTTTGTTTTATGAATGAGTACCTGGCCTTCACTATTAGACTTTACTCTTTGAAGGTATCTTTGAGAATTCTTCTGTTGGGGATAGGATGTTTCATCATCCTCACCAGATTGGATTGATACATGAGAGATTGCTATTTTGTCTCATGTGTGTTAGGTGCATTTGGAGTGATTTGAATTTGCTTCAGGAGCCACATGAGGAATGTCTTGTTATGATATACAAATATGATCTTGAATATCTAGCCTACTGGGGTTTACATATAAGCCAAAAGTGGTCCTCTGATGGAAATAGAGAAAAGATAGTAGGATTTGGAGTGGCTTGAGACAGTCTTGCTGAAATTGTAGTTTAGAAGAATATGATGATTAGCCAAGACTTTTTTGTGTTTCTGAAAATTTCTTGAGCTTTAATTCCACCTTGCAACACATAGTGTATAACAGCACTAGTATATGAAGATATGCCTGAAACTGTCTGAATATTCTCGGTATTGTGATATAGTATCTTTTGTATGTTTACTGAGGATCCTGAATGGCATAAACCATCATGCTCATAGATAGTGTTGCCATTATGGAACTTTGATGTAAAGTGCTGAACTGATGGTGAATAGATGGCTTTGCCTACAAGGTTGTAGTGGAGACCTTCAAGATGGCTTGAATTCTGAAATAATTTGAGCTTTTCAGGCAGACACCATGTCTCTGTCAAGTCCTCATAATCCAGGGGCAAAATAGGTGCAATGAGAATGTTTATCCAGATTTCTACTATAGAGGGTGTGCTCTTGCATATCTGTTCACCTTTACACCATTTCCAATGAGCTTCTATATGACCTGAGCTTAGAAGAACCTGTGAGTATAGCCATGATTCCAAATTGCCATTTGCCATCTGGTAGAGTTTGAGTTGAAGGTAGTGAACTGTTTTTGTCTTTGGCAGGCTGAATATCTTCATATCTATTGCAACTACCAACAGGACAATTGGTTAGACCTCCTACCCCTCACTAAATTTGCATATAAAAATGCCCTGAATGCTCCTACTGGCATTTCCCATTTCTTTGTGAACAAAGTGTACAACCCTAACATTTCAGTCCATGTGGAATGTGATCTGGCCTCTCCTCATGCACAAGAGTTTGTAACAAATCTAGATGAACACCATCACAATCTCTGGCAGTCCATACTCAATGCTCAGGCATTATTTACCCTAGAAATCAGCAGACTGCCAATGCTTACAAGTACCTGACTTTAAAATTGGTGACCAAGTTTTCATTAAAGCCGAGTTCTTTCAGACTACCCAGCCCACCAAAAAGCTTGCTGAAAAATACCTCAGCCCATATGAGATTATAACACAAGCTGGCACACATTCATACACCTTTCATCTTCCCAATACCATGAATCTGGTACACCTTGTCTTCCACATCTCTGTATTGGAACTTGCCATGCTGAGTACCATCTCCAATTGCATCTAGCCTCCTCCCCCACCTGTGATTGTCAATGGGGAATCCAAACTCAAAAATGATGCTGTTCTAGACTCCAAGATCAATCACAGGCAGTATGCCTGTAAATTACTCTACCTAGTTAAGTGGTCTGGCTGTGAAGGTACAGATGGAGAAACATCCTGGGTCCTAGCCACTGAACTTAGAAACACACCTGAAGTTGTTCTAGATTTCATACTGAAAATCTGGGCACACTGGGACCTGTTGACTACTACTGTTGACTACCTAACCACCCTCACTTGTCCTAGTACTTGTCCCTGGACCCACTTTCATCATTCCCTGTTATCCCATGCCTCTACTTGTTTTACTAGCCTTTCATATGAGTTTTTCAATGTCATTTTGTAGAAAGAGGTCTCAAAGGGTCTCAACCTAACTGGGGAATACTGTTGTTAGGATCCCAGTCATTCAGCCCTGCAACCTTGTTCTACTCTCCTGTTATGTATTTTTAAGGTTTTTTCTATCTTTCTCAATTTCCCCAAAAGAAATTGCTAAAACAGCCCAATGAAATGTACTTATATCACTATAGTAAATTGTACAATACTCTCTTGATTTATCTTGAAACTATGCAATTTATTTTGTATTTTTATCTTATAAACTCAGTGAGCTAGGGAATTTCTATCTTTTATTCTTTTTTAACTATACATACATCATTAAAATTGGCCACCTGGTGCTTAATACATGGGATATTGTCACAACAAGCCACTTGTTGGATAACACCATCGAAATACATGTGGCCCAAGTTGACCGATCCCAAGACCATGTAACATCGGACACAGGCACCCGGTATCCACAACACGTTATTAGTGGTGCCTAGCAATGTACGTGGTCAAGTATATAATCTGGAATTACAGTAGTACTACCTCAGTCCGTTATACGATAAACATGACTGAGGTAAGTAAAGGTTGTTATGGATCTATACTCGATGTAACTAATAAATGTTTATTAGTTACATTTAGGTACATAAAATACCAGTCCATTATACGATAAACATGACTGAGTTACATTTAGGTTTTACTTTCTAACAGGTTATGGGCCTATTTCTTTGAGTAACACCAAACTATGACATCCCCAACATCCACGGATGCACTTGCACCCTCTATCACTCTTGTCCGTACCAATATCACCTATACTGGTCCTAAACTCGACAAACTAAAAATCGAACTACTGGCCTTGGTTGCGTGCCACGGACCTCTTCATTACCCTCACTGGCCTATCTGGTTATATCGATGGCACAATCCCTGAACCCGATATCACTGAACCTCGCGCCAAGGCCAACTGGGTAGCAAATAATTCCC